>JAIKVD010000125.1:0-30766 GCA_024679075.1 Phytophthora uliginosa | reverse complement strand
TCTGCTTCGGCTTCCTGAGCACGCAGGACCCGCAGTTCGCGGCGCTCAGCGCGGCGTTGACCCAGAGCCTCATCAAGATCAGCGTCAAGAACGTGCGCCCCGTGGTGCACGCAGTGCTCGTTGGAGAGCCCCGCGTGGCCTCTGTGAAGGTCCGTGGTGGGTGGGGGGCGGAGTTCGCAGAGGGCGTGGTGCCGCTCATCAACTTGGGCGGATTTGTTGGCCCCATCGCCCACCCGGCGTCTGGCGCGCCCGTGAAGAAGCACTTTGAAGTCAGTCGGGGAAATGTGCTGCCCGCCAAGCTGCTGCGCGGATCCAAGACGGTGCTGCAGTCGCTGGAGATCTTGAGAGATTCGCTGTACGAGCACGGAGCCAAGGGCATCCGCGGACTCGGACGCAAGTTCCGGATTATCGACGACGACGGCAACCGCTCGCTGAGTCTGGACGAGTTCGGCAAGGCTGTCAAGGAACACGCACTGGAGCTGAGCGAGAAGGAGGTGGAGGAGCTCTTCCACTTCATTGACACGAACAACTCGGGAGGGGTGGACTTCGACGAGTTCCTGCTGGCTGTGCGCGGTGAGCTCAACGAGCGCCGTACGCAGCTGGTTCTGGCGGCATTCAAGATCCTTGACGCTGATGGAAGCGGCGTCGTGGACCTCAACGACATCAAGGCAAAGTACAGCGCCAAGGAGCACCCCGATGTGCTGCAAGGCCGCAAGACCGAGGACGAGGTGCTGCGTGAGTTCCTGGACACGTTTGATGGCGGCGAGAAGGATGGCAAGGTGCACCCGAGCGAGTTCGTGCGCTACTACGCCAACGTGAGCGCGTCCATCGACGACGATGACTTCTTCGAGCTGGTGATCCGCAACGCCTGGCACATCAGTGGTGGCGAGGGCTGGTCGGCCAACACCACTTGCCGTCGTGTGCTCGTGAAGCACGCTGACGGTTCGCACACGATTGAGGAGGTCAAGGACGACATCGGCATCGCCGCAGGAAACGTGGAAGCCATCCGCGCCAACCTCCAGGCACAGGGCATCGACGACATCCAGTCCGTGAGCACCACCGGCAACGTCCAGGCTGAGAGCGACGCGAACAAGCGCTCGAACGACAGCTTCCACCCGCAGGTGGCAAGAAAGAAGCAGCACGGCGCCGGCGCAAGCTCCATCATCTTTGGCTAGACACCGCAGACCGAACGTCTCTGATGCAGAAGAAAAGCAATAGTACAACACCATTCCGAGCTTCAAGAGGAAAACAACAATTCAACCACATTTTAGACATCCACAAGCTTTCATTTCTACATTGCTCTTCTCTCTTCAACTACTACTACAACCGTCCCAGCTGCGCAAATGCACCACGTACACTACAGTCTACATGGGGGATTTGTGTTGCCTCAACTTGTTGTACTTTGTCCTCATTCCGGATCAGAGTATATTAAAGTATGTTGAATTGGCGATCATCGGCATCACAAATCCCCACCTTCCCCATATACACATAATATACACACAAACATGCAGTCCACAACGTACCTCCTCGCCGGGCCCCCGCGCCGCCAACCTGCACTCCACAAAAGCCACCACAACATCCAACGACGCGACAACTTCCATCTTCGCTCTGCAAAAACAGTTCCCAGGGTCGTATTGGTCAGCGGTCAACTGTGTCGAGCGAGTGCTGCTCGCATCCAGCCGACCGTTAGGCCTCTACAAGTCCGCGTTGAGTCCATCTGCAAAAACAGCTCCTCTGATCCAGCGCTTAGTTCTCCGGGATGTCCAGCTCGCCCTCAGTGATGAGGCGCTGGATCTCCGTCGGGGCCTCGCCGTTGACCGTGCAGCCGAGCGAGGCGGCCGTGCCCAGGATCTCCTTGACCGTGCCGGACAGGTGGCGAGCCATCGAGCGCTCGCGCATGACGCGGGCCACGCTGATGACCTGGTCGAGCGACAGGTTGCCGTCGTGCTTGATGTTCTTGACCTTCTTGCGGTCGCGTGGGGGCTCCTTGAGCTCCTTGACCAGCAGCGACGAGGCGCTGGGGATGAGCGTGACCGTGGCCTGACGGTTGACGATCGTGAGCTTGACCGTCACGTTCAGTCCCTTCCAGTCCTTGGTGGCCTTGCAGATGTCCTCGCCGATCTTCTTGGGGGACAGACCGAGCGGACCGACCTTGGGGGCCAGAGCCGAAGCGGGGGCAACCTCGCCGCCCACCGTACGCAGAACGACGACCTTCTCTTCGCCAGCCGGAGGTGGAGCGCCCATGGTGTTTATAGAGGATGCGAGTGACGGGAAGAAGCTTCGGGGATTGAGAGCGAACTCGAATGGCGCATGACGACGCAGGGCGGCGGAGGACAGCGTAGCTCCTCGACCAACCAACGGCGAGGCCACGCGGTAAGTACGAAAACCTGAGATGGAGAAAACCGATACGGGTATGATGGAAGGAAGGCAGGTCAAGCGGGTAAAACCTCGAGGTTTTTTTTTAGAGGAGGTCAAGGGCACTAACGTGAGGGACTTTGATACAGTGCCTTCAACTTGTAGACGGATGCAACCGTTGTTTTCGTTATGCAAGATATGCAAGACTCTCTCACTCTCTCTTCTCTCTGACTTATGCTCTCGTCAGCAGACCAGCTCGATCTCCTTCCTGGCGTTGGCCAAGCATGCCAGCTCCTCCTTGAGTTGGTTCCGCTCGGCAATCTTGTGCTCCGGGTCCTGCATTAAGCGCGCGAGCTTCTCATCCGTCAAGCTGTTCAGCTCGTTCTTCATCTCCTCAACGAACTTGCACAGGACCAAGTCGTTCAATCGCATCGGGATCGCGTCGACGAAACGCGGCACCGCCACGTCCAGATACGCCTGCAGCGCCACCTGCATCTCGAGCGCCTCCCGATCTTCCGTCGCGAGTGCAACCGCTTCGACAGCCTTCAGGACATCCGTGAGCAGAACTTTGCCGTCAGAGTCGACTGAAGCTGCAGCTTTCACTTTCTCGTGAAAAGCTTGCAAACGCTGCTGGTCCAGCTCGGCAAAAAGACGCCCGTCTTGAGTGTACGGACGCCCTTCAGCGTGCAACAGATTCTCCATCTCGCGCCTAGCAGCCTCAACCACGCGATCAAGCACATCAGCCGACGTGCTTTTGAGGAACTGCACCACTCGGGAAGAAGCATGAATCTCGCTGGCCACATAGTCCGACACCAATTTCGTTTGCTTCTGGTAAGCTCGCAAAAGTTGCTGCGTCGGTGGGCCCCACCTGTCCACGCACACTCGGAATAGGTTGCAGAAGACTTAGTACGATGGGAAAATGGCGAGTTCGTCGCCTCGGTTCTCGAGGATGAACTGCTTCAGTGCTGCGCGTTCGTCAAAGCGCCAGTGGTCCTTGGACTTCCACTGGTTGTCGAACTCCACGCAACGAATGTCGGTTCCGTTGATCCCCTTCACACGTCCACAACGCCATTGACCCTCGCTGATTTCAATATGCACCGCATCTCCCGACAGCGACTTCTTCTTGTGGCTTCTTATCATCGACACCAAAGACTTGGTCCTTCGTCTCATTGACCGCGGCTTGGAGAGCTGCTTCCTCCACGCGAAGCACCGCCCGAAGTCGAGCGTTCACTTCACCGTGAGTTCTGCCAACGGTGTCGTCTTCATCACCCCTGTGAGATGACGACGGAGCAGGTAGCAGCTCGTACTGCCCCGACATCGCTGCTTCCATCAACCGCAAGTACTGATCGGTCCATTTGCCAAACTGCTGACGCTGCGCACCTGGAGACTCCAATGGCGTGCCCAAACTGGACAATGTCTTCTGCGTCTCAGCCATCAAAGCACTGATCTCCGTGATCACCTTCGGCAACGAACGACGAATATTGTCCTGCAGAATCGACACCAAGCGCTCGCTCAACCTCGGAACTCCCCACAAATGTGGCGACAGCTTACGCCAGTACTCGTGCTGACCGAAGAACGCCAACTCGTTCGCCACGCCCTTCTCGATGCTCGTACCTTGGTCAACTCGCGCTGGCTACGACACTTCACCGCGTGGTAGCCCAGATGCATGCGCTTCTTCTTGTTCAGCAGCAGCTCGTGCACTGCCAACTCCGCGCCAGCATCCACCAAATCCACCTTCGTCACCACAGCGATGGTCCTCGTTCCGTTCGGGTCAGCTTCCTGCGCCGCCTGCAAGATTTCGGTGTTGTGCATATCCACGTTGGCCGGCACAACGGCGATGATCACGGTGCGTTCCTGCTGCATGTACCGGTCCACCATTTGCCGCACCCTCGGGATGATACTCAGGTCCTCGTGGTCGCCAACCGTGCGCACGAGTCCCGGGAGATCGGTGAGCGTGAGATTCGGCAGGTCGGGGCCGCACATTTCGATGACGATCTGGTCGTCGCTGATGTACTGGCCTTCACCGATCAATTTCTGAGTGAGTTTGGTGATGGCGTCGGGGACGTTTTCCAGTCCGTGCAGGTCTTCCTTCTCTTCGCCCTCATCGTTCGCATCCGAGCTCCCCGACTGGAATCGAACTAGCCGCACGGTGCCACGAAAAGTGTCGGCGCGAGTGAGAACGAGTTGCGTGGGGCACCTCGTCATGATCTGGTCGGAGGACGGGAAGGAGACGTCCGACAGTGCCGAGAGTAGAGAAGACTTGCCACTGGAGGTGTCGCCCATGACGGCGATTTGAGGCAGTTCAATGTACTGCCCCAAGCCGATGTCACGCAGCTTGTCGACGAGCTTGCGCTCTTCTTGAGCCTTGACGTTCACAAACAACGTGTGCTTGGTCTTGGTCATCTTGGTGAAGCTGCGAGGAGAGGCGAGTGCGCTTGACTGCAAAAGTTGAGGAATGAATACCAGCGTGTTGCCTTTTACTGTTTCCCATTAATCTGAAAGAAATCTCTCGACTAGATGGATGCCCATCAAATTGCACAGCCAACAACGTACGAAAGAGATTGCAACCCTGACTTCTGTTGGCTGGTTCTTTTAGAGCGAGCTCAAAAACGTCTCCACGCTCTTGATGACGCCGTGTTGCTTCATCTCCATCGCGAACCAGCTCATCAGCTCTTGTTCCATGACGAGGGTCTCATTTCGAGGACAGGCACTTTCATCTGGGACTCGCTTAGGCTTCGGTGCGGTTCTCCCTCCGAGGCGAATCCGCTCTTTCAGCTGTGAGAGGCAGATTCGCCACTTTTGAGCTAATGGGATCACCTTCTCTCGAATGCAAAAGTTAAAAGTGACAAAGAGCAGGAAGCCGTAGCGACTGTCATACTCGACTTCAACTTCGACAGGGATACCAGGATCCAGCATACCAGCAGCCCCAGCGCTAAGTGGTGACACTGAATTTCCAGCCAAAGCTCCCGCCGCACCTGTTGTTTCGCGGTTAGTTCGAGCTCGGGATCGCCATTTAGTCGACCAGGCCGCGAAAATGTCCATGAGTTTGTGCTTCCAGGAAACTGAGACACCCTTAGCGTACGCGATGCTTCTGCGCGGGTGAGCGCGCTCGTCGTCGCAAGCTTGAAGCCCCAGATCCGTCCACACGACACGGCGAACTTCCGACGCTAGTTGGGACACACTCTCTTGCTTGTCCAGCACGCGCGTTCCGAGGAAGACCTCGAAATTCTCAATGTCGATAGCTTTGTTCACTTTGATCCGTAGTGTCCGCCGCCCGTACTCCACTTCATGACTACGTTTCTTCTTGTATCGGATCAACGCGTAGATACACCCAGCCATCCAGAGAATATTGAGCACGAAGAACAGCAAGGGCACATCGATGATAGTCTTTGCGAACGCTGTCTCCACCCACTCGGGCATTTCTGCGTTCAAAGTACCACCGGGAATACGGTCCAGCAGCGTGAAGGCGAAGCTTCCTGCAAGGAGCACCTGGACTAATTCGAGTGACGAGCCGCACTGCTCCACCGTCAACGACGAGTCTGCAAGCACCTTGGTGTTGCCTTCGACAGTCTTGAAGATGTCTTCGAGCTCGGAGGTGTTAAGCACTTCAGCCATCTGCCGCAGGTTCACAATTTCGTACTTTGCGCCGTGCACGAGTTTTTCTAAGTCGCGCGCGCGAAGGAGGATATCGTGGTGCTGCTTCTTCAGGTCGAGGTAGCTGAAGATGGATTCTTCCTCTTCGGCCGCGTTGGGCGATTTTTGAGGGATCTTCACGAACTCCAGCGATTCCAGCAGGTAACCCAACGTATCTGTGAACTGAAAAAGCAAAACCAACCGTAGGGGTTAGAAAAATAACGATAATGTTTGCTCGCAAGCAGGAAGGCACGTACGAGAATGAGGTCGTTTGTTGCCTCGTTGAGATTTGCTCGAATTGTGACGAGATGATGAGGGTCTTCTTTAGCCCGAAAAATGAGCTCTCGGATATGTTTCAGTAGCTCTTCCAGCACGAAAATGCGCGTGAAGAAGCTGCGCAGGAACATCTCGCGACACAGCAACGAGAAGTACGAGATGAAAACTTTCTCGAAGCGCTTGGAGGCCGACCCCGCGATCAACATTCCATCTCTTCCGACGATCAGCACGCTGTCCTCACCGATGTCGTAGGCGCAGTGGATATCGCCCAGCACCTGTTTCAGCTCGTTCTCGAAATCTCCTCGGTCCATATATTCCAGCCCGGGCATGAACGGGTCAATCTGGTCGGCCATGATCATGTTAAATTTGCCACGATTCGCGATGTCTCCGAGGAAAACCATGTCCAGCAAACTCGTTTGGTAAGATGACAACAAGTCGTCCATAATCTCGGACGAATCCTGGTGGATATCAACCAGCAATCGCGACAGCAAATCGACGGAAATGCGGTCCGCGCGTTTGTCTAAAATGGCATCGACCTTGATCCCGTAGAAAATCGTGCCGTCTACGTTGAGATGGATGCCAAAGTTTTCGACCTGCACAATTCCGTCGTCTTCTGGGAAGTTGATTTCTGCTTCGAAGTTGATGTACCGCACGGGGTCGTAGTCGAGAATGCGAACCTCCGTAAGCCCTGGAGGCACTTCAAATTGAGTTTCTGTGGGGCGATCATCAATTAGAGACGTGAACAGGCCCCCTTGACATCGATCCATTGACCCCAGTCGCTCGTTCAGCGCGACAATTTGGTTTGACCCAAATGGAATCCATTCGCCTACTAGACAAACTGGATTGGCGAGCACTATCGCCTCCGACAGTGTATCGCGGATGTTGGATTGTCCACTCGCAGCCTCTAAAGCTCGGTGTGCATTTGAGGACAATTGCTGGTAAGCTTCAAGGCTTCGCACGCACTGCGGAACAAAGGGACTGGAAACGTACGACACGTCCTCCGTCTCGGTCACTCCTGAATACCGGAAGTACCCGATCGACTCCAAGATGAAGCGACCCTCTTCGTTGAACTCGGGCTCTTCTTCTGTATCACCCTGAATAGCCCCACTAGTGGCAGTCGTGAGGTGCTTGTCGCTGCCCTTGGTTAACGTCCAGGCAGGACCACTCGCATCAGTGGTGCTGGTGTCCACTGGGTCTTTGATCGGAATGTAGCGGATTTTAAGCAGCTCACGGCGGTATGGCTTGGGGGCGAAAATGAAGGCGTCCACGTTAGCCTTCAATTCCTTGCTGACCTGGGACAGAAGCTGGAGTCCTCTGAACGACACCTGAAATGCCGTCACGGAGTGGTAGTCCTTAGTGGAGAGCTTGAGGCCATTGATGAGGTTCGCCTCGCGCAGGTCGTCAATTGCCGACTTGCCATCTTGAGTAGTATTCATCCAAATCCGTTTTGGGCGTCCCTCCTGTGCGATGACCATTGCTGCTGGTGCGTAGTCGAAGTTCAAAGCTCCAGCAGCGATGCCTTCGTACATCAAGACGAGCAGAGGGATCTGTCGAATCCACGACTCCTTGTCTTCCTTCGTACGCGCACACACCGCGTACCTCGACAGCATGTAGAGCAGCATCACGTGATCCGTGGGCCAAGTCTCCCTCACGGTGCGTCCAGTCTCATCTCCCTCCTTTGATAACTCTGGCAGCGTGAAGGTCAGTTCGTCTGTGTCCCCACTGTCTCCTTCGCCACCAGGTAGCTGCGAAGTGGCTTCTCCTTCCGTGACAGCGTGGCTAGACCCCGACAGACCGACTTGTCGAGACATCCGAGCTCCAACGCGTGAATTGCTATTGTTCCTCGCAACGGTCTGTCGACGGTACGGCTGAGCGGGTGCAGCAGAACCTTCGGGTTGTTTCGCTGGTACCTGGTTGGGTGCATCATCTCTGGGGGATTTCACGCGGGCTGACACCGTGCGGGGACTCTGGTCCAGTCCTGATTGCTGCGATGGAGGGTGGGGAGACGGCGACGAAGCTGTGCGCTTGATCGCGGCTGCAGCCAAAGGGCTATCTGAACTACCGGTTGCTGTGGATTGACTCGCACCTGTAAGGCTGGAATTGCTCGCTGGAGCTCCGCCATTCTCGGGCGACCCGGACGTCGACCCAACAGGAGCAGGCGGGCGAGAGGCCATCAGCTGCTGCCTCGGTGACAACACGGGGGGTTCGGGGGGTTTCGAACCAGGGATTAAGCGATACGCGGGGCTGGGCGAACCGCTCGTGGACGAACTTTGCTGTCTGGGAGATTCCTCAATGACCTCGTCGAGGTGGGGGATCTGGCCTGGAAGAGGGTGATCTCTAGTTGCCATCCATCTGAGAAGATGGCAGCGGGGTGCAAGTCGGAGGGCGGGCTGGTTCGGGAATGGAATGGCAATAGCATCCGCGACCCCCCGACCAAGCCGTTTCGTGGACTGTGTGACCTCTCTGGCTGAAGATCGAAAACTGTAGCCATTTCAAGTTTCGACCGTAATCAAACATGTCTCATATATGGATCAATTCACATTTCGGACCTTTTCGGCATTTCGACATTTCGACATTTCGACATTTCGACACGACGCAGCAGCATGGTGACGGTCAGCGAGTCCGAGCGCGAGGGGTTCGACGATGTCCTGGGCAGCGGGGGCATCTTCCGCAAGATGCTGGAGGTCAACACGGACGGCATCCAAGCAGGTAACGGACCCGTGAAGGCCCCGTCTTCGTGGGCATTGGATCCACCGAGATATCGCTCAAAGTATCAACGCTGACACGTGGAATCGGCTTTTTTGGTCTGTTCCCTGCAGAATTCGGAGAGGAAGTGGGCGTCAAATACTCCACGTGGGTGCTCAAGTCTGGGCAGAAGGTGGCGACCGATGAGACCAGGAAGTTCCGCATCGGAGACGGCGAGGTGATGCCTGGTAAGACGTTGAAACATTTTCACTACGGATTAGCAGTAGCTTTGCTGTGCTAGGACTAACTTTTAGGGGCTATATGTCTGCCTTTGACGTAACGCGGCGCAGCGCTGGAGCTGGTGGCCAAGATGATGCACGTGGGAGAAGTGTGCGAGGTGCGCTGCGACGCCCGCTTCGCCTACGGGGACGTGGGGCTGGAGTCGCACGTGGCCCCCGGAGCTGAGATGAAGCTCGTGGTGGAGCTCTGCCGCGTGGGGAAGAAGATCACGGCCGAGATGAGCTCCCAGGAGCTGATCGTCGAGGCCACGCAGAAGAAGGAGAGCGGCAACCGCTACTTCAAGGAGAAGAACTACGAGCAGGCGGCCAAGCTCTACAAGCGCGCGCTCAAGCTGCTGGAGACGTGGGAGCACTCGGAGGAGGACGCCGCGCAGTGCAAGGAGCTGCTCGTCGCGTTGGGCAACAATGTGGGCAACGTACAGCACAAGCTCAAGCAGTACAAGGAGGCGCGCCAGTCTAGTCTCGAGGTGCTGCAGCTGGACCCGACCAACGTCAAGGCCATGTACCGCGTTGGTCAGATCGCGCTGGATCAGAACGAGTTCGATGAGGCCAATATGTTCCTGCGCAAGGCTCTGGAGATCGAGCCAAAGAACGCCAAGGTGCGTCAACTGCTGGTGCAGCTGAAGAAGAAGAAGCGTGACCAGAAGGCGCTGGAGAAGAAGCTGTACGCGAAGTTGGGAGGCAGCAAGCCTGCAGACAGCGCCGAGACGGGCAAGATCGCCGCGCTGATGGCGCGCGTTCGACAGAGCCCTGCACTTATTGCAGCTGTAGTCACAGTTATCATCGCGATCCTCATGTACATGTACATCGGCAAGCCGAACTACGCCATCGACAGCAGCAGCAGCAACGACATCGAAACAGAATAGGCAGACGGTATCAACGCTCTGGAAATGGAGATACAATGAAAGCAGTATTGAACCACGATGCGTTCTTACCATTTCCACTGGCTTCGACTCGTCTAGTTCTCGAGCACAACACGGTAGCGGACCTTTCCATCGCGCAGCATCTGGATGCCTTCGTTAGCCTTGCTCATGGGCAGCTTCTGGATCACAGGCCGCACGTTCTTCTCAGCTGCCAGTGTCAGCATGTCCTTGACGTCCTGGATGCTACCAATGTGGCTGCCCACAAACTTGGCGCCCTTCATGACCACCTGAGAGGGTTTGAACTTGACCTCGTCGTTGGGCAGACCAACCATGATGCACGTGCCGCGCGACGCGAGGAAGCTCAGGAACAGTTGGTACGGCATGCCATCGGCATCAGCCGTCATGAGCAGGATGTCCACGGAGCCCTCAGCCGCCTTGGCCTGCTCCGGGTCCGAGTAGTTGACGAACTCGTCGGCGCCCAGCGAGCGCACCTCGGCCTCCTTGTTCGCAGAGCGAGAGAAGGCCACCACGGCTTCGGCGCCCATGGCCTTGGCGAATTGAATAGCCAAGTGGGTGCAAGGAGCGTACCGGTAGCTGCAGCAACAAGTCCGCGTGGGGAGCCCGCGAAACAGGGTCGGGCGAATTTCTTGTCCGCAGCTCAAGTGCACGGCCAAGGCACCCAAAGTTTCGGCTGGCATTAGGCGGAGATGAATTTATGCACGCACACTCATCTTGACGAGCATGCCATTGTGGGGCCCAGACGGGCTGAGTCAGCTGAGCTCGTTGTTGAACAATGCCTGCGACACCTTGTCTTTTTCGCTCAGGTACTTAGGGGCTGGTCGCGCTGGCTGGTGCTAGTTCTCGTTCTGGTGAGCCCAGGGGTAGGTGATCTACTCGGTTTGGCTCTGTCTGCCTTTTGTCCATTTTGGACAAAACCAAAGCATTTAGCCAAGAACTCGGGAACTCGATCGCCGAGGTGGTTCCCGGGTTCTCGGCTAAATGCCTTGGTTTTGTCCAAAAGGGAAGCTAAATAGGAGATCAGTTTAAATAATAAGGGCTTGAAGTCTTAATAAGCCAAAACCCCGACCCATTTACTATCGGACGCCTTTTACAATAGTTTTTTTAGATTAAAACCTCGCGCTGTATGCAGGCTTCAATGTACAAACTCGGGCACGTATGATTGGGTGAAAATAAGTATCGAGTGATTTGTATTTTTAAATAGAGAACAGCCAGTCAAGTTTTAGCTGTTCTCTGAAATTTTACTGCGCGAATTGCGACTGTACGCGTACATGGATTAGATCTTCACGTCGTACCGGCGCACAGCAACGGCGCGGCCACGTCCGACGGGATGTTGTCCGGGATCTTGAACGCGTACGCGTGGGCCACGCGCACGTAGTCGGCGTAGCCGCCGTACGAGTTCGCACCATCGTTCTTGTAGGTGTCGTTGTAGGTCCACACCTTGTGCGTGCAGTAAGCATCGTCGCCGCTCGCGCACTCCTTGCAAGGAACCGCGGGGTCCTTGTTCAGACAAGCCCAGACCTGGGCACCCACACCCGCGCGGTCGCCGACCTTCAGGTCCTTCACTTTGTCACCAGCAAGAGTGACCTCGCCGACGATCTCGTGGCCAACCACGCACGGATACGTGGACGGACCCCAGCCACTCTCAATGGTGTGCAGGTCCGAGCCGCAGATACCGCAGTGCGAGATCCTGATCTCGACGTCCTCGGGGCCAAGCGGGCGGGACTGGTACTCCCAGGGCTTGATCTCCTCGTCCTTGCCAAAGGCGGCGTAGGCGTGCACGGTTCTGGGCGCGGTGGACATCGTTGTTCTTGTTGCTCTCTGCTGCGGAGATGTCAAATTGGAAAGTGAGCTTTACTGAGCAACGTGTGGTGGTAACCTGGCTGCTTGCGCATGTCAATCTGTTTAACTAATCCCCAGCCGATGGTGTTCACGCCACTGAAGGAGGCCGACGTGAAACCTGGCAAGCGCGTGGGTGTCGTGGGTATTGGCGGCCTGGGCCACTTGGGTATCCAGTTCACCAAGGCCATGGGCGCCGATGCCGTTGTGGCCTTCTCCCGCTCAGCCAACAAGGAGTCGGAGGTGCGTGCTCTGGGCGCGACGGAGTTCGTCGTGTACACGGACGAGAAGCAGGCCGAGGCGGCGGCCGGGTCGGTGGACGTGCTGCTGATCTGTGCGAACGCTGACAACATGCCGTACACGCTGTTCCTGAGCTTCTTGGCTGTGCGCGGCTCGTGCATCATGGTGGGTCTGCCGAACGACGACGTCAAGTTCAACGCGTTCGGCGTTGTCGGCAAGGGCGCCAAGTTCGTGGGCAGCAACATCGGCAGCATCCAGGACATCAAGGACATGCTGGAAGTGGCGTCGAAGAAGAACGTGTACGCAGTGATTCAGAAGCTGCCCATGAGCAAGGCCAACGAAGGTATCAAGATGGTGCGTGACGGCACGGTTCGCTACCGCGTGGTGCTCGAGAACTAAGCATTGGACGACCAAAGGCTGGTCATCAGACTCAACGATGCATTTGTTGAAACCATTTCGAACACTTTGCCTCCCGCTGTCATAACTGCCTTACGTACGTGTAGTAACATGTGCTAACAAAACTCTACTAGCGAAGTACTATTTTAATATTTTTCGTCGCGCAGTACTTTAATACTGTTTGAAGAGCTACGAAAAATATCCCAAAAGGCCCTTGCTATCCACCGCACCTGAAGACGAACCTTCCTCAAGTTCATCGAACGCCTATAATACCGGTACACTGCACCTCCTCCTGCGTGGCCTTGCACTGCTTGGGTGAAACTTATGTCTGAATTCATTGACAACTGCTTACCCGGGTTCCGTCCCGGGGGCAGGCCTCCACAAATATGGGCAAGCCGATTTTACCCATGTTTGAGCTTAACATGGGCATTTTGAGATTTAAAATATGGGAACGTGGGCGCCCAGAATATAATCACTATAAATGTATGGTGCCGTTAGGATTAGGCCTCCAGTCTACATAGTACGTAGTATTGATTTGACCTCGTGAAGGTTTGAACTGCTTCGAGTGCATCTCGCCCTCTAACCATCCTCAAAAGGATGTCGTTTCATCTAAGTGTGTCTAGCACCTGACGCAGTATCTTGTCTCGCGCTTGCACACGTCGAAGAAAGGAAAGTTGCTAGTCAATTTTAGGTACTTCATAGAGTTATAGACAAGCAAGTAGGCGTTGTCTGTGCTCGTTTAACAGCTGATTGAACGATAGCGGGTCCATTCTGACCGGATGATGTGGCAAGACCGAAGGTAAAATTAAATAAAATGTGTTCTGTTGCTCAATATATCGCTTAGCTACAATAATTTACTGCTGATGCCATCGCAGAATCAATCGACTCCCTACCGACGCCACAACTCCATTAGAGCCCCAAGACGTGGAAACTATCCCATAACGCATTGCATGCTAAAGTTCGTATGGCCGCAGCGTTGTATTTGATTTTTGCTCTGGGAGCTGAAAGGTTCATATGCAATCTCGGATATATCGGATAAATACATTGCCACCTGCTATGAGGCGAAAACGCAGAGTAGCCAGGGAAGTGATCGGGAAACGACTACGCGCAGCATCTCCAAACAAAACGATTTCCTTTTGATCGTGCTTAAAACCTTTATTGACAACCTGCTTGCCGAACATGTGACTGTGAGGTAAGTAAATGTGTGATTTATCATGCTTTCCAATATGGGCGATTTGAAAACTAGAATATGGTCAATATGGGAATATGATCAATATGCCCATGTTTAAGGAGGCCTGCCCGGGGGAGGTCGTAGTTCATAAAATTTAGCCCTTGAATTTAGCCCTTGAATTAGCTCTTGAATTAGTAAATTATGTTTAGTTAGTCTATTGAAGTTTATTTATGTGAGATTTAAGTGAGTTGAGTCGAACAAATACACTGAGCACAGCACGAGTCTCGTGGTAGACCAGAGATGACGATGCGCTGGGGATATATGTACGGCATCCACTTTGCCGTACACCCTCCTCTCGCGTTCCCCACCGACATCCAGGCACCGAAGAAGGTCGTCATCAGCAGCCGTAGCACATTCATGTCGCATCTGCTTCAGTCGTTTGGGCTTTATGGCTGAGCATCCATCGGCTCGAGCTCCGCAAACGACAAGCACGTCGTCGTCACTGCACTCCTCGCGCGGATGCTTGTCACTAACGCCGCGGTAGGCCACCGCACTACACCGTGGAAACTCACGTCCGCGATGGTCACTCGCCATTCCGCCCGCACTACTGCCACCACAAACTTCGTCACGCTCAAGCTGGACGCCATCGCCGAGGTGCTGAACCACCGCAGTGCAACATGCTGCACCAAGAGCACTCCCCATTTCATCCCCGCCGCCACCGCCGCGAGCATTCGCAATCCCACCTCCACCGCCATCACCACAAACGCTCCGAATTCCATCTCCACCGCCATCACCAGAAACGCTCGCAATTTCACCGCCACCGCCACCACGAGCACCCACAGTTCCATATCCACCATAGTCACGATCATCCGAAACACGCTGGTCGCCGACGGCGCGGTGCTGCGCCACCTCTCCACTGTAACCGAGCTCACCGCGACTGCCTTCAATGCCTGCGTCGCTGTCCTCGCCTTGCATCACAGCGCTCCAGCGCCTCCTTGCTGGGCACTGCAATTTCTCAAAGTGAAGCCACCTGGTGCGGGAGCGCATGCGGTGAGCCCATCCACCGCTGGCCTACTGGAAGCTCCATAAGGCCAATTTTGGCACCGACGTGTGACGTGCGCTTGTGGTGTAGCGGGATCAGCAAAACCTGCGAGATCGCTAATCCAACTTCCCAACTGCGCCCGAACACCGACTAACGGAGGGGGTACTCCGATCCGTGATCTGTGCTGAACTGGGTCACCTTGTGTACCCGTCGGTAGGTCTGGATCTTGCTCTTCTGGTGTCTTCCGAAGCGCTCAAGCCTTGAAGTCGAGACAGTCTTGGCGAGACGCGGGGATGGGGTGGAGCGGCGTGGAAATCTTCACACTGCTCGCGGTTATACTTCCAGATCAAGAGTCCTTGTACTTGGATCTGGCGGCCTGGATCTGGATCCGGCCGTGGGGCTGCCTTGTGTGGGGCGTTTGTCCTTTGCGTTCCTTCCTTTCGATGCTTGCCGCTTCCTATAGCGGGATCTGTGGTTGCTGAGCGTCGAAGACCCGACCGGCCAAGCTGTGAACTCCGGTGGATCTGGGATCTGCACTTGAGGGTAGATCACTAGGAAGGTCTAATCTGGCCAATGTATTATCCAGACTTAACCAACACTAGATCTCTTACCACTAACGCTTCTACTCCTTGCAGGGCCAATGTAGTTCCCGTTTCCAGGCGAGGGAGAAGCGGTTGCGATGTCCAAGGCAAATTCGATACTGATTTATGCTTAAGTCCGATCCCATCCTAAAAACCTATCATCCTATCTGGCTATCATCCCATCTGTACCTACCGACTCTACGACCTCCTTTTACCTCCACTATGGCGTCATCCGTGCCCCTGTCGTGCCGTAATCGCTGGGTCCTCAACTTGGCCTCGGATCCAGATCCGGGTATCATATCCAGATCCATCTCATCCCAGATCCAGATCCATTCCGCTCTAATATTCTTCGTCTCTCTTGATCCACGTCCAGGCTACCAACACACGTTCCCCTCGCTCTTCGTACTTCTCTTATCCTGCATTCTGAGGCTCGTTCGGTCCCGTCTCCTGACGCGATCCCTTCAGGTCAGTCTCTCGAAATTATGACTGAGCTGAGTCCCAATACATCTTCTGCCAATCAACTCCAGTCTCCAATTTCTCCGATCTTGCTTCTCCACACTCGCCTCCTGCCCGTAGTCGTTGTCACCCAACTGACATCACTGCGAGCACTTCCCATCACTCGAACGTTGGTCTCTGCCATTCGCCACTTCTGCAGTTTACCAGTCGTTCCAAGCTTCCTGCCGG
Organism: Phytophthora uliginosa; assembly: GCA_024679075.1. Taxonomy (NCBI): domain Eukaryota; phylum Oomycota; class Peronosporomycetes; order Peronosporales; family Peronosporaceae; genus Phytophthora; species Phytophthora uliginosa. Next base: position 14,684 of record JAIKVD010000125.1, on the reverse strand, counting down.
GTCTCCAATGACTGACAGTGCTCCTTCTCCGGGATCCCCCAGCGACTCTCCTCCGCCCACGACCACGGCAAGCGAACTTCGGCAGCTAAATTCGTCGCTACGGGGTCGGGTGCTGCGATTAAATTCCGATCTCCAGACGACTGTGACGTCTCGCGATGCAGCTATTGATCATCAGCATCAACTTTCACTCACCCTGCTACGCCAGACTCACGACCTCCGGGCGTTGGAGCGCCGATATGGAGCTCAACGAGACGAGGTGCAGCGCCTGCGTGACGAGATCGAGTCGCTCCAAGGCAGCGAGGGCGTAGAGTCCGACCCGAATCCGAGTATCGCCAATCTGGAATCGCAAATCCGCCAACAGACTGACTAGATCCGCGATCTGGAACGGCGCCTGGATCAGGCCATCACCGAGCGCGATTCTCTCCAAGCTCAGAGCGATCACTTAGCCGAGGAAGTCCGCTTGGCAGGTGCTGAGATCGAACAGCTCCAAGAGGAGCACAACCACCTGAACCGCGAGCGTGAAAACGCGGAACACGACTTACGCCTGACTGAAGGTAGTCTGGCCCGGGTTCGGGCGTCGTTACAGCAAGCTGAGTCGCGTGAGGCGGCTTCTGCGACGGCCCACTGCGGCGATCCCTCCGATGTGGATCGGCTAACCCAAGAGCGTGATGAGGCCCGGGCTGCGGTCGCTGACATCAAAGGTCGGATCGGTCCTCTGAGGGACGATCTGCAGGCGTATCAACGCATGCATCGAGAGTCCTCGGCGGACCTGAATCGCCTCCGGGCTACTCACGCGGCTACCATGGCGGATCTGGATCCGACGGTCAGAGAGCGCGACACGGCTGTGGGCGACGCGGATCGTTGCCACGGCGACATCTCGAATCTTCGTACGTATGCTTCTTCTTTGTCTCTCTTGAGCTGTCTGGTGTTGTGCTAACTTGCATACTTGGCCATTTGATGTCGTCCAGGTGGGGATCTGGCCGCCTCCAAGCGGACGATCTCTTCCCTCGAGCAACGGGTCGCCACTGTCGAAGGCCAACTTCAAGACTCCCGGCAATCCGACGAGACCCACCGGCGAGAGCGGGACGCGATTCAACGCGAACTCGAGGTGGCTCAACAGAGGCTGACCATCGTGGCGACTGCCGTCGGGACTCAGCCTCTTCCAGCGGCTGACGCATTAGGTCCAGCTCTCGCCCTTCAATCCTTTCGTGACGCCGCCAAGCCAGAAAGCTCCCAAGTCCCGGATGGGGAGGAGGTCGAGCCTTCTGTAGCCGACAACGTTCCGGATTCGGCGGATGGCGCGTCCAGTCGGGGTGCCGCTTCGTCCAAGCGTCCCCGTAGCCCTCTCGCATCCCCAAGTCCAGCCCGACGCCTCCTGTCAAGCGTCAAGCCCTATCCGGATCTCAACGCGGAGGGGGTGAACCGGACACTGATCGGTCGTCGGAGAGCCACAGCTCAGATCCAGTCGACTTGACCGGGGGTGATGGGGAGATTGCACGACGACGGAGGGGTCGCGGGTAGCCACGGTGCCGAATCTGATGCCGACTCAGCGGCTAGCGAACCCGAAAAAATCGGACGAAGACGATGCCAGTGAGGCTGGATTGGAGGGCGAAGCCGAGGAAGAAGACGAGGACACGGCCGAGGTGGCGGACGAACTCCTCGAGGCCCAGACCCTTCAAGCCTTGTCGCAGTCACGTTCGGCCGAGCGGCGGCGTCAGCATGCATCTCCTCGTCGAGGCCCTAAGACGGCCGGGTCTGGTGGCCCTTCCGGAGGATCCGACGATTCCGACTCGGGTCACGGCTCTCCCACCAATCCGCCTCCAGGTGCGAATCCAGCAAGTGGACGGCCAAGTTCTTCTCGCCGCCCGGCATCGGGGCCGCCTGATTCTATGCGTCCTGTCGCGCCGTTCGGCCCCGAGGAGCTATGCATTCCCGGTCGTGCCCAGGCGCGAGCCATGATCCAGCCCGACGTGGATCCCTGGCTGGCATCCCAATTGTCGGACGTAGCCATGGTGACCATGCTGATCAACACGCTGTTCCCCGTCCTTCCCACCCATGCTGGCTGGTTGTTCCCACGCGTGGATCCCAGTAATCGGCAGCAGTACACCACACAGGATTACTGCGCCGATCTGATTACCGAAGATAACGTGCGCGCCTTGCTGGACTCTGAGCCGTGGGAAGTTCTGGAAGGAACTGACACAACCGTTTCCTTCGAGACCGACGTTGGGGGGAGGCTTGGACTCGCGATCCAACGTTACAAGTTTTATGAAGCAGACAGTCTGCAATCATATTGGGAGTCCACTCACTCCTTCCCGATCACGCAGGCAATGGTGATCAAGTACCCGTGGCTCGGGGTATACCGCAAGGAGCGTAACAACCGCCGATCCCACGCGGGTAATCGCTGGAAGGCGTTCCTGGAACTTCTGATCCTGGCCATGCGTGATGGGTGGTGTGATTTGGATCTGCTGTTGGATCCATTCTTCTTGCACTTCCCGAAGCGATCGAAGACCGTCACTTGGTTTCCTGGCTTAGAGTCTCGCCAAGCGAACCTCGCGAATCCCAGTCTTCACCGGGACTAGCCTACGGACCTTCTTGAAGCTCTGGACGAAGCCAACTCCGTGGATCCTTGGCGTAACCATTATCGTGACCTCCCTCACCAACACTCCGCTAATTCGATCCCGCGTCTCACGGACAAGTTCTTCGGGGTTCGAGCGCCTGGAGACGACTGATTTTCACACCGGCCGCATCGGATCCGTGTCCGCCTCTCTCTCCTTTCGAAACGTATGCATCTCCACACCGTCGCGTTTAACTGTCCTGCAAATCATATTCCTCCAAACTCCATTCTTGCTCTGCGTCGTTTCAGTCTAGCCGGTCACTTTTATCCACAAATCCGACTACCTTGGTTCTCTTTATACAAACACGCAAGTACCCTTTTCTCCGATCTGCACCCGCCATGCAGATCCGTCTTCCTTTCATCCATCCAAAGCGACCAACTCACCTCGGTGGGCACTCACCTCATTACTCCTCGTGAGATCGCATCATCTCGAACCGGTTTCGGCTCGTGTGATTCCGCAGGAAGTCATGCACTATCGCTCCACAGTTAAGATCCGCTTCATCCACCCATGACGGATCTTCGTACCCACGCCAATGTACTAAGAACTCGCGGTAGATCCGGCCGTATCGGGTACGCTTTCCCGCTCTCATATCCGTAATCTTCTCCACTTCATATTCGTCTTCACCCAACTCTTGGATCCAACTATCTTCGGGTAAGAGGGCTTCATCGAAGTCGAGACGATCTACTCCACCGTTCATCAGGCGTGCCACAGGCCGATCGGGGAAAGTTCTCACCAGCTTCAACTTAGACACATGCACTATAGGGAAGAGCCTGTACTCGGTGCCGGCGGTCTCGATCTTGACGGCATGTTCTCCTATCCTCTCAATCACGCGGAATGGTCCGTGCCACAGATGCGCTAACTTCCTAGCGTAGCCCTCCTTCACTCGATCCAAGTATAACCACACGCGAGATCCGATTTCAATTTCATGCGGCCGGATCTCCTCATTATGCTGTGCGGCCCTATCCGAGATCGCCTCCCTGATCCGTCCTCCGACCTGTGCTCTCGCCTGCTAGTAATGTCGCTGGATCTGATATCGCCATCTTCGGGGTTCCCGATCCCGGTGTCCGGTACTGCCGACAGGTAACGTCGCCTCCAGGGTGGATCTGGGGTCCCACCCATGCACCAGATAGAAAGGCGTCTCGCCTCGGACCCGATCTTGAGCGGTATTAATTGCAAAGGTAAGCCGCTCCGCGTATTCATCCCAATCACGCTGATCTAGTTCTTGCACGTACATCTTGAGGGCGCGAGTGGCTGTCTTCACCATGCGCTCCGCCGTCCCGTTCGCCTGCGGCCTGTACGCCATCGTGGCGCGTTGCCGCTGACCTAGGATCTTGTTGAAAGATCTGAAGAAGTCGGCCATAAACCCTGGCTCGCGGTCATGCCTAATCACTTCACTGGCGCCGAATCTCCGGAAGGCACATTCTTCGTAGAACTCTGCGATGGTTTGGGCTGTTCTCGACGCGCTCGCCTTGGCGATCACGTATCCCGTGAAGAGATCCACCCAGATTAGCAGTTCCGTATTGCCTTTGTGTGATCTGGGTAGTGACGGTATGTGATCCATCGCGATCATCTGGAACGAATACGTCGCCTGGATGTTGCCCGGAGATTCGCCTTGGGGCGTGGGCCTTCCCTTTCCCGTCTCACAGTCTACACACTCTCCCACGTATCGTTGCACACTGCGGTAAAGCCCCATCCAGTGAAAGTGATCCCGGACCCGCTGATATGTCCGACCGATTCCTTGGTGTCCTCATTCAAGACTGGCGTGGTAGTGGTGCAGTATATCCTGTTGTAATGTCTCTAATCCACTTCGTAATCGGCGGCGACGGTGCTATACGATCTGGCCTCTTCTGGGGACAGCTCTTGTGTAGCGCCTACCAAATACTTCTTTAGGCCTGCGATCCACTCCTCCTCGTCTTGAGCTTGCCGGATCCGCTCTATCCGTAAAGTCCTCACCATTTCTTTCTGGAGGACTTCCGGGCGGGATCTGGATCTGCCGGCTGCTCTTGTCGTCACCGGGGAGACCTTAACTACTGGGCGATCTTCTCCTGCTTTCACCACCAGGATCTCTTCTAGGCGGTTTAGCGTGATCAGGTTCTCGAAGTCGGATTCGTCCTCTACCTCGACACCACCTTGACGCTGGAGCGCCGCGCTCGCTAAGCTGTCGGCACTACCATTCCAATCGCGTTTCACGTGCAACAATTCGTGATTTGGCCATGCCAGCAGCCGATCTAATGCCTTCTGCTTCAGCAAGGTCAAACCAGGGGCCTTGCAGTCGATTTCGCCTCTCACCTGACGGATTACGAGATTGGAGTCGCCGCAGATCACTAGGCGTTGCAACTCTTCTCCCTCTAGCAGGTCCATGCACAATAGGAGACCTCGATATTCAGCCTCGTTGACAGTCAGGCCTTCTGCATACCCAGATCGGGCTTTTATCACGGTCCACTCCGGCAGCTTCCACAGAATTGCGCTGTAAGCGCCTCCGCCGCGTTTGACTCGTGCGGATCCGTCGAAACTAACCACCCACAGATTCTCTTCCGGATGTACTATGGGAATCGGAGGTTGGGTCTTGCGTCGGGGTTCCTTCTTTGGCGCGATAGCGATCAGAGCCTGGTTTACCTCTGCTCGGGGCGTGATAGTCGCTGCCATCGCCCCCAGGATCTCGTCATCCCCTTTTGTACACTCCACAATCTCCAGAGTTCATGGGGATAACAGCGCTACCCACTGTCCCAATCTTCCTTGCAGCCCTGGCGATCTGAACAACCACGCCAGAGTGGAGTACCTCGTCAGCACCTTGATTTCGCGCCCCACTAGCATGTTATGTCCCAAGTCTAGGACCCTGAGCAGGGCGAACACCTCCTTCTCTACGATCCCGTAATTCAGCTCGAGCGGGGCGTCGGCCGATCGTGCTGCTCCTCGGTCTCCGCCCAGTCCTCGCCGGCGTAGTCCTTCGCCGGTCGCCTCGCCTGGTTCTCCAGCTGGACCGTCACGCTTCTGCCGGACGGGTGCCCGTTATGCCCCGACCACTCCCCGGCCTTCGTCTGCTGCCCAAGCGTCTGCGTCTCACCGGCACGCCCTAGAAGGGCTCGTTCAAGCTGCCGCTGACGTGGCTGCGCGGCGACTTGAGGCACACGCCGAACGATACTTCACCAACCTCGCTCACCTCATGGTGGGGTTGGTCCGCTATCCTCCGCTTCGTGTCGACTCGGATCTCGACCGACGGCTCGAAGACGCCCACGACCTCGACTCCGTGGTCCATGCGGTGGCTCCTGGCGCGCTCACGCCACCTCCCAGTTGGGACACGGAGATGGAGATCCTGCGCGGGGACGTCCGTTACCACAGGGACCAGCTTCGCGAGTGTGAGGTCGCGTTGTACAAGGAGGCCGATCTTCACCGGCAAGCGGAAACGCTGTGCACTGAAGTCTCGATCGAACGCATTGCGGCGGTTGACGACGCCCGGGCTCTCCGAGAGGAGCGAGACTTCGCTTCCCGTCAGGTGGCGTTGGCTAACGTCACGTTGCAGAAGAGCGCGGACGTTATCGACCACTTGAAGGCCCAATGCAAGTCATATGATGACCAGCTCAAGAAGAATCGTACGGTAATTCGCAAAGATCGCCAGCGTATCAAGGACGGGCTGCAGGGGTTTACCACGACCCTCAAGCAATTCCACAACTACCTCGTCTCCAGGGACAAGGAGCGTGAGAGCTTGCGCGTCGCTGATCCAGGTGCCGACACCGTGCTTCCTGCAGCGGTTCACACCATCCTGCAGCAACTTCGCACGGTCCAAGTCCATCCGACCGAAGCGTCGGCCAGTTCCAAGCGTCGTGCCGAATCCTCGCCTGCCGTCGCTTAAGATGGTCAGATGGCGGACGAGTCAGACCAGTCGTCGGACGACTCTTCCGAGGACTCTGATGACGCGGTTATGATCGAGCCTCCAGCCAAACGTCGGAAGGGGTCGTCTCGATCATCCTCGACCTCTGCGTCCCACTCCAAGGCGAAGCGGTCCACTTCTCGTCCATTACCGGAAGCTCGGTCCCGTTCTCGGCACAAGTCGAGACTCGGCAAGTCTTCGGTGGACCTCCGAGCGAAAGCTAGTTCATCGGCTTCGGCGCAGAGCTCGCGTCCGGATGCGTCTTCTGCTTCGTCTGCCCAGCGAGCGTCCAAGGTTTCTCTTCGGGCCCAGGCGGCTCCAGAGTATCGTTCGGTGCCGTCGGCCAAGTCGTCGGGTCGTCTAGACTCCTCGTCCGTTGGGACTGGCAGTTCTGAGACGGCTGCAAGGGATCAAACGATACCTGCCGCGCCTCTCCCAAGTGCTTTGCCTCGGGTGGTCCTCCCAGCTCCCGCTGTGACCCAGTCTCCACCGGCTTCGCCCTGTCATTCCGAAGCCTCGACTGCGTCACTGCCGGAATCCTCCGCGCGGTCTTCTGGTCACGAGAGTTCACGCCTGCTGTCCTCGTCGCCCACACCGGGTCTGGACAAGTCGTCTCCGGAGCCGGCTCCGTCAGGTTCTTCCCTGAGAGCTTCGACACGTGACTCTCCGTTTGAAGCTTCGGTTGTAATCCAGCCGCGTCGTGACGGTCGTCCGGTCCGACCTGCTTCGACCGTGGCTTCCCTCCAGTCGAAGTCGAACGTGGAGCAGGAGAACGCGCCGGATGATGTGGTTCTCGGGGCGAGCCTTCTTCTTCTACGGGGCGCTCTGTGGCAGGTCAGGATGCGGGCGATGGCTTCGTGTACGGCCCGCCGTCGCATACCTTCGAGGTTGGGTTGCTGGTTCGAAGACTCGTGCGAAGGCTTCCAAGGCTACCAAGACTACCAAAACTACCAGGACCTCGGCTCGACGCCGGAAGCCGAGCCCGTCTCCAGCTCCTCGCAATGCGCGCTCCGAGGCTTCGGAATCTTCTCGTGGCAAGCAGGCCCCGGTCAAGAGTCCCAAGAAGCACTCGGACTCGGCCAGTCTTGTGGTGGACCCTCCGTTCACGGCTCCGGGGACGAAGGAATGCTGGACTTTGATCATGGAGATCCGGATACTCCAGCCCATTACGGCTTCGGTCCTGGTCCAGTGCTCGGTGGAGGGAATCAAGGCGTTCGGCAATTGGACCGACCCTGACCATCCTTACCAGCGACTGCTCGCCAGCTTACCTGATGATCCGTGCCTGTTCGACGCCTCTCCGTTCATGCCCAGCAAACCAATCTCAATCCAAGCGTCCGGTGTGGCGATCGTGGTCAAGCTGTGGCGGTAATTTCGTGGCAAGTCGTTCGGTTCGACGGAGAAGGACGACCTAGGTTTCGCCCTGTACGAACGTGGGCACTGGGTCGCTACAACTGCTGTCGAGCGTTAGCTCCAGCAATGAGCTGCTGTTCTTGGCGAGACTTCGGAGTTGTATAGATTCCCAAGCGCCTCTGGGCTTGGTGCTTGCCGGACGCTGCCGGCGAGGTGTCGTGTTCGCCAGAAGTGCTGTTCGAGCCCTCGATCCTGCTGTACTCTCTGGAGACCTTGCCTTGGGCCCCCGGCTCGTCGAATTGGGTCGAAGAGGTGGTCGTACTGGACGGACATCAGCCCTGGCGCATTTGTTGGGTGGATGTGCCGGCGGCGCACCCCTACAATACCTCGTTTGCGCCGTGTAACCACAAGGCCCCAGCGTTCGTTCCGAAGGGGTTCACTATTCGGCAAGTTGCGTCCGCCATCCAAGTCGATCCCTCGCTGGACCCGTGTGACGTCACTGCCCAGTGGGTTCAGGACTTCACGGACTACCACGGGCCCCGCTCCGAGGCGGAAGACGAGGGCGCAGATGACGCAGGCCAATCCGACGGTGATCTCGGCGAGACTTCGGCCAGCGGCGGCACTCAACGGATGGCTGGCTCGGGCCGCTCGCAGCCTTCTCGCGTGCCAGCCGCCAGGGCCGAAGAGGATGAGGCTGCAGTTGATGAGGCGGGCGACTCTGCCAGTCCAGACGCTGGAGACGAGGAGTCGCTCGACGGTCCTGCAGACGGCTCCCCCAAGGAGGCAATCCGCCTCGACGTCCTGGCCAATGTGGCTTCGTCATCCGAGTAATCTTCGGTGCTGACACTTCCTTCTTTCTTCCTACCTCGCAGGTGGTCCGGGTTCATTCAGTCGTGCAATATCATTATGACCACCGTTAGCGTCGCATAATCATTAATCTCAGTCGCGTTTCATGTTTATCATGATGTCGTATCTTTCTCCGGTCGCGACTTCCATCCGTAATCTTTCCACAATGCATTCAAATATACAATCATTTTGGTGCAGTAGTCATCTTCGTCTGCTGGGGTAGGCCGCATCGCCCTACCGGCAGTTCATCATTTTGGTGGAGTAATAATTTTCGTCTGCTTGGGTGGGCTGCACCGCCCCACCGGCAGTTCGTCATCATCTTGGCGGTCGGTCTAGTCCTCGTCCGCCACCTGGGCCATCTGTAGTCTCCGCTCGCTACGTCTCTCTGTAGTCTCCGCTCGCTACGTTTCTCTCGCAAGTAATCATACAGCAGTCCTCCACATGAGAGGTTAGCTGCAGGCTCCCACGTAGGCTCATCATAGCCAACCCACTTCACCTGAAATTCTCTGATTGCTCGTTCCGTGCTGTTCAGGAGAGGGACACGGTCATCCAGGATCGCCTCAAGCTCATATTTTCCAGCCAGTCGGTCCGGCTCCCAGCTATCCTCGGGCAGCAGCTCCTCGTCGAATCAAGTCTCGTTTCCTCCGTAATGTCCGGAGCCAGCCGAGTCTTCGGTCGCTCTTCGAATTCACTCACCGCCTTCAAGCGGGACACATGAACAACCGGGTAGAACCTATACCCGATCGCAGCGGGTATATGCACCAGGTAGAACGGGGTGTCCTTCCTCGTCGAATCGTGCGAGTTATTGATCGCGAAGATCAGCTTCTCCACAATCTCGTCCCAGTCTTGCTGTAACGGGTCCTCGGCATACACTCTTACTGATTGTATCACGGTCTTCGCCGAGCGCTCCTGTTGTCCGTTGGCTTGTGGCCGATAACTCAGGGTGGCTCTCGATCTTGACTGCATCATCTCAGCGAAGGCTTGGAAGACCTCGCTCATGAAGCGCGGGTCTCGGTCGTGTCTGATCAACGACGGTGCACCGAACCTTCGGTAGACGCACTTTTCGAAAGCCTGAGCCACACGGAGTGCGGAGGTGTCAGCCATCGCATTTCCCATGACAAAACCAGTGAATGCGCATTGGAACAGCAGGAGTGCGGTGTTTCCCCGCCGAGTCTTCGGAAGGGGTATCACGAAGTCCATGGACACCATCTGAAACGGTCTCTCGGCCAGTATGTTGCCAGGCGAGTACCCGCGAAGGTGCGGGCGGCTCTTAGTGGATCTACAGTCCGGGCACGAGCGTACGTGTTTCTCCAAATCGGCGAAAAAGCCTATCAAGTAGTAATCGGCCTTGACACGGTGGTAAGTTCGGACGATGCGTTGATGGTCTCCATCTAGCGAGTCATGACAGTTCTGCAATTTTTCCTGGACCATCGTTGTTGGCACCACGAGGCGCAACGTCGTCTCCTCGGTTCGTTCTCTCCCCCACCGACGGTTCGCTCCAAGGAAGTACAGTAGCCCATCGTCGCTGAGTTCGAACTTGTCTGCCATCTTCCAGGCTTCTCGCGCGGCTCTGTAACCGAGCTGCGCTTCTTCTCCCTTCAGCACCGTCTTGAGGTTAGACCACCGGAGTTCTTCGTCTTGAGCTTTGCTGATACGCGCGCCGTTCGCTCTGCACTACCAGGGGGTCGGTATCGTCCGCCGAGGGTTCATGGGTGCTCTCTGCATCAGATCTCGGTGGCTCTTGAGAGTCTGAGACTCCGTCGTGCTGATCGTCCGTCGGTTCTACGCTCCGCGTCTCTCCTTCATGGTTGATGATCACATGTTCCTCTGCGAAGCGGACATGTTTTCGTCGATCTCTGGTTTGGCGTCTCGTCACCGCTGCTACTTGTCCCGTTTCCGGTGCAAAATCGAAAAAATTCTTACTACGGGTCTCGTCGCGCGTTTCCAGTATGCGTATCGAGTTGACAGATCGTGTCACCACTTCTCCTGAGGCCTCGCCCGAGGGTTCATGGATGACTTATTGGATGCGGTTCAACTCTCTCAATTCACGCTTCCTGTCTTCGCTTTCAACCACCATCGACACCTTGCTTTCAAGGATTTCGCCCGCCAAAGAGTCAGCAGCGGCATTAAACTCTCGGACCACATGGAGGTATTTCACCGATCGGAGTTTCGCTGTGAGCTCCTTGTGTTTGTTGAGTTGTGCCATTAGCGACTCCTTACGACAAGCGATCACCCCTAGGGATTGCTGGATTGCGAGTCTCGAGTCTCCGACGATGACTAAGACCTCGGCCCCATGGGTCAAGGCGGCTGAGACACCGTTATTCATACCCGTGTACTCGACCATGTTGACCGTTGTAGTCTCGAGGTAAGCACTCGCAGCGATCACTACAGTCCATTCAGGAAGTCGCCACAATATTTACGCACAACTGCCGTATCCACCATGTTTCTCCGTCTTGGCCGACCCATCGAACGACAAGACGTACCCAACGTAGTCCCGCGGTAGCCGTGCGTACAACAATTGAGGATCCATCCGAACGCTCGGTGAACCTCGCGTTGGCGGAGCGACCGAGCTGAGCGAGTCTTCGAGGTCGACGAAACTTGTGATGGTCGACTGGAGGAGTTGGGCAAAGGCACAATCTTTTTCCTTGACGCGTTGCACAACTAAGTGCCACGGCGACAGCAGGACGGCGAACTGAGTAGCTCTTCCAAACAGCGACTTGGATTTGTGAACCCATTCGAGCGTCGAAAAGCGCGTGTAGACATGAATGGTCCGACCAGCCAGCTGTGTGTAACACACCTTCAGCAATTGGAGTAAAGCCAGGATCTCCTTCTCTGCCGGGTGATAATTCATCTCGGCGTCCTTGAGTACTCGACCACAAAATCGCACTGGGTGCATCAGTCCGTCATGCTCCTGCATAAGAGTAGTACTCACGGCCCACTCATTGGCGAAGAGCGTCACATGAACTGGCAGGTCTCGGTCGAAGTGTCGGAGAATGGGTGCATCAGCGACCTTTCGCTGCAAAGTAGCAAAGCTGCGTCTGGCTGCTGAGAGGTCACCCCCGTCTGTGTAGTCTTCGTCTTTGACCTGGTAGAGCGCGGCTCCGTAGACCGCGAAGTCTTGAATAAAGCGGCTGTAGTAATTTAGCGCGCCGAGGAACGACTGCATACCCTTCTTGGACCTAGGAAACGAAAGCTCGGTTGTAGCCTTGAGCTTCTTCGGGTCCGCTCAGATTCCAGCTCTCGTAACCTCGTGGGACAGGAAATCTACCTCCGACTGCACGAAGCTGCTCTTGGTAAAGCTGACGCTGATGCGGCATTCCTCGAACCGGGCGAGGAGTCGATCTAATGTCGCTAGACAACTCTCGAAGGACTCGCCACCAAAGCAGATATCGTCGACGAAAGAGCGTCGTTCGAACACCGGCGTCATCTTGGAGGCGTCCGCTTCTCCGTTCGTGAACATGTCAGCCAGAGGGTTGTTGACCAACTCTGCCACCGAGCCTTCAGCTCTGCTGGCTCGGAGGTCTGCATCGAACTTGGTCACCCCTGAGGAGTTGTGTGAATAATCGCTGGACACCTCACGCAAAGCTCGGTCGTTCTCTTCAGCGGTCTGCATCAATTCCGCGTAACGTTTCCATCCTCCCTTGGGCTGGACGAATCCCCAGAGAGCATTATCAATCATTCGCTGGTAGATCATGGGCGCGTTTTTAAGCCCAAATCGCATTCGAAGCCATTCAAAGTGGCCCAGCGCACAGACAAACGCGGAGATCTGACGCGCTCTCCGAGTCATCATGATTGCCCAGAAACCACTTGCAGCGTCCAGCGAGCAGTACCATAGGTACTTGTCGAGATCTGTGAGGAGGTCGTCCCCAAGTGGCATCGCGTATTCCATGATTGCGGTCACCGCATTCACCATCTTGTAATCAATGCACAATCTGATATCCACACCGTTCTTTTTCAGCAACGATCACGATTGGCGATGCCCAAGGACTCGTGGAGAACGAAACCAAGCCTGCCTTGAGTAACCCCTTCAACAGCTCATAGAGTTGTTTGAGGTGGCGGAGAGGTACTCTCCGAGCCTTCTGTTTAATAGGCGGGTGTCCTTGTACAGCAATATCGCAAACCACCCCGTAGGCTGGTGGAGGTAACGCATTACCACTCGAAATCATAATCTTCTCGTGCTGTCGGAGTACGCTCACCACTTTGTCCTGGAGCGCAGGGCTGAGCTCAGGATGGCGGACATTCGTCGCCGAGTAGTCGAGCTCTGTGACCGAGGCTTCGGTCAGATCAGGCAAGAAGGCCAGCTCGTGAGCGTAGTCCTCCAGATTGATCGTGTTTGCGGCATGCTCTGCAGTAGAGTGACCCTCGATCGGGTCGCCTTCCGCATCTGCGGAAAGTACCGTCGCAACGGACAAGTACATATCGCCATCGAGCTCTCGTCTTGACATCGTCTAGCTTCTGAGTCTACCGTGCTCTCGTCGCTCGGTCCTGGATCATCTTCGGACGGGTCACTGGGAGTGCTCGTCGGCTCTGGACGCTCGGTCGACAGCTCTATACTGCCTGGATTCGGAGTGGACTCATCGCTTACCCCAGGCTCGAAGTCGGACCGGCCAGGCGTCATCACGGTCGGCGGAGCAGAGTCCACTACTGAGTCATCGTCGGAAGACAGATCGTCGGCGGCGAATTGGTCTCGCTGGTCTCGCTCATCGTGTCCACTCTCACGGTGCACGGTGGTGTTTACGTATTCTCGTTGGACCGAGGAGTCCTAGGTTGGTCTCCTGAGGACTCGCGTAGGAGTGGTATACTCCGGACGGTCAACTGCAGGAGGCTGAGATGCTAACCACTGTGCGTATAGCTCTCCTTCACGTCGAAACACAGCTTTATTGCGATCACCTTCGTAGGCCAGCATCTGCCAATCTCGATACCGACTGGAGCCTGACCGAACGTATCCATCGGATTTCGGGAGATCGCCGATATGTACCCACATGAGCATCGGAGAGTGAGCCGGACAGGACGTAAGCCGGTTGGAGATGTTCGTCAATCTCACCCTAACGATCTTGCCTCGTTGGGACTTTACCACAGTCGGCAACAGAGCCTTCGTTCGCCGGACCCACACTTCGTGTGTGTCGACCGACGGTTGAGACCTCGGCGTCCGATACTCCGCGAACTCTCGGCTGGGAACAAGCAAGTACTCGGTGGGACCTCCATTCACATGTGGTCCTTCTCCGCGGTCATCTTGCAGGTTCAGCGTCTTAATGAGCGGGATACTCACTTCATCCGGCAATTGTGCAGTCGCATGAAACATGTCCAGTCGCACTCCCGCTGGAATCATGAAGTCCGTACCCAAGACCACATCGACACCTGCACCGTGGTCCATAATCCACAGCTCGAACTCATACACATGTTGCCACCCCAGCGTCACCTTGACCAAGGCTCGTCGCGAGGTAGCCATCGTTCCTTTGGTGAATCCTTGAATCTCCATACATCGACCGTGACCTTGTACGTCACGCAGCCGCAACTGTTTCGCAAACTTCTCCGATATCACACTGACGTTCGCACTGGTGTCCAAGAGGACCCGTGTGCGTGCATCATTCACCGCGCCCTTGACCAGAGCACGCATCCGAGCTCTCCGGTCAAACCTCTGCGCGGACCACCACCCCAGCCGTTCCCCAGGGTGCAATTTCGTCGCTCCCCGGGCGTCTTGGCCGTGGTAGGCTCCTTGTTGCACCGCGCTCGACACCCAAGCCTCGGTGCTACTTCCATCTCCCTCTTCTTCACCCATTCTTCTCAGTACACCTCCACTGAGGCTTGCGCCCCTCTCTCCTTCCCATAGTCAGTCGTTTTCATATCGTCATTTTCATCATTCTTCGGCCGTTTGCTCGTTCCCACGAACGCGTAGACACAGTCTGCGTCGATTGGTGGGGCGGCTAACTGTGGCAGCTCGATTGGGACCAACCCAGTTTCAGTTGGCGGGCTGCCTAGTTTAAATTGCCACCGAAGATTAGACT
>JAIKVD010000124.1:6536-30897 GCA_024679075.1 Phytophthora uliginosa | reverse complement strand
CGTCGTTCCAGCCTCCGATCTCCAGCACCGGGCACGTCACCTTGTCGTACGACTCGCAGGTCGATCCGTGCTCCAAGAACTCATCTCGAGTCTTGTGGGCGAGCCCCACGGGAACTGCTGGTCCAAACTCTCTCGCTAGCTTGCTTGCCACTCTACTTCAGAGCCCACAGTCTCCGGTGCCCGTTCAATCTGAACATGACGATCTGGCCTAGGAGACCAACACTGCCCCCCCCCCCCCCATCTAGTGGACATCATCCGCACTGCGGTCGTCAATGGAGTAGAGCGACACCACCCCGCGTAGAGCAGGCGGGACCATTGCCGCCAATTGCAGGCCATTGCCCCCCCCTCTTGCCAAAGACCCCAACACGACCGGTGCACCAGCTCTGAGCCGCCAGCCACTCGATGACCTTCACCCCGTCCTGCAGCTCTTGCAACGTGTACTCCTCATAAATAGTGGTCCTCACTGTTGCCGGAGCCTAGGATGTCCACGCAAAGCTGCGTTGTGCCAACCAAACGTGGTTCCAGTCGTCTCGCGTGGATGTCCAGTTGGATTTCCGGTACAGAATGTACTCGAGCACGAAGATAACCCTGTAATATGGTAGAAGGTAACCTGGTAGTATGGTTGAAGGTAACTTGGTAATATGGTAGAAGGTAACCTGGTAATATGGATGAATATCGTGACGGTGCCGACATATATTTTTGACTTTGTTTCAGTATAGACAGTATGGCCGTGATGACAGCTTATTGACCAATGACATCTAGAGACACTCAATGTCGACCAATGGGGGTAATTAGGTGTAGGGTAACACGATGCCGACGCCGTGCCGACGTATAATGTAGGCACCGGGGAAAAAATATGCTGAGCACCAATACGAACCACCAGTTCACTTCACATCACTCGAATATTCGCGCTCTTGCCGACAGAACACTCGAACTCAGTATGAGCCTCCAAGACCTTGCACCAGCCAACGCCCAGCGCGCTCTACAAACCGCTATCAACGCCTTTGGGCGCTTTGTTGCGGCAGAAGGCGTCTCCATGGACTTCATCGCTGCCTCTCTCGTCGGCGACGCGAGTGGGACTGTGTCTGTGAAGCTGATGGATCGCTTCGGCGTTCACTTGGCCTTAGTTGAGGGACGCGTGGGGAAGCCGCTGGCCAAGAACTCCGTCATGAGCTACTTTCGCCATGTGAAGAACTGGCTGCTCGACACCTACCCGACACACCGAGCTACCATCGAGAAGAAGTTGCTCAAGATGGGGCAGACGCTCGAGCGCCACTGCCTGAAGCGAGTGGAGGCAAGCATGGTCAAGAAGGCACCCGCATGCACGAAGGAGGATCTACGGATTCTCATGGACGGACTCTACTATGATGCCGGCAGCCCCAAGGACTACCAAGATGCTGCGTTACTGGCTCTGATGTGGTACGCGTTTGGCCGCGCGTCTGACCTCGGATTCGTGGTGAAGGGAAACCTATCGGTTAGTGCAGATGGCGTTGTTTTCGTTCGGCTCATTCGCGTGAAGACAGCTGAAAAACAAGGCATCTCCCTCTTCCCGGACAAGGACAACTTCATCACGTGCCCCCTTCATGCTATTGCGATGGCACTGGTGATGCAAGATGTTCCATGTGCTCAGTTGCTTGACCATCCGCATCTTGCCGCAAGCAGCTACGAGCATATGACCGCCCCCGTCGACGTCCCACTAGCTGAAGCTCTTGTTGCAGGCGAGAACATCGATGAACCAAGTGAGCCGCCTCAGAAGAAGCGAAAACTACCTGAAGACAACATGAAGATCCACGCCTATGTGAACCGCGTGGTCAAGACCGCCTCAGCTGTTCAAACAAAAGCGAAACCAACAGCAAACTTGACGTCTCACTCGTTCCGACGCGGCGGAGCTCAACACGCGAACAGTGACCCACTGCTCAGTGCTCAGTGGATTTTCGATCGAGGTTCGTGGAACATGACGGCTACTAACAAGGCTTTCGCTTACGTTTTCAACACTACCAGTGAAGATCAGAAAGTGGCGCGTGTTCTTAGTGGGTGGGATTCGAGCAAGAAACCGCCGGTACCTACGCTCTCCTGGTTTGATTCCGCTAGCCGACAGCAAGCACTGGAACTGGGCAATCTTCTATTCCAGCCCAGTGTCTACACCCAAGACCCCGAGAAAAAGCTGAATGCGCGCGTTGCTGAAGTCCTCACTGCTTCCGTGATCCAGCATTTTCCTGAGGTACTGGAGCGTTACCCGATGTGCCCGTACGCTTCAAGGATGCGTGAATGTCTGATGACGTTGGGGTTATCGAAAGCGCAAGTATTAGCGTGGAGCTCTGAACTACAAGGCAAGGTAACACAAAAGGATCGTGAGGAGGCTCAAGGCGACGGGGAGGCATTTACAAGAGAAGAAAAGCTGATCAATCACCAAAATTGCATCATCAGGGAGCTTATAGCCATGAACCGGGCCTTAACCGAGCGGGTAAGCCAACTGGAGCGTCAGGGCGACGTGGGTCAGGGTCACGCAGCCTCAAGTCCACCGGGTTCAGCGGTGACGCCACAAGGATCTTGTACCGACACATCTTCCACGCCAAAATCGTGCGGGAGGCTCTTCCCAAGGGACCTGCGGCAATTTGGTTTGAGTGGTATGCAAAAACTCCACGAATGTGGGATGTGTGCTCGGATCGGCAGAAGAAGTCGGCGTACAAGCACACCGTCAACTACATGAAGCTCTTCTTACCAAATGGGTTTGAGTTGGACCCGTCGGTACCTGACTGCTGCGACCAAGTTCTATGTACCGGGATTGAGGCTGAAGCTGGGCTGTACAAGTTTTTCGAAGAGAATGTAGTCAAGAGCAAGAACAGATCGGCTGTACTCAAGCAACTGCGCAAGTTCTACCGAGAG
This sequence comes from Phytophthora uliginosa, assembly GCA_024679075.1. Lineage (NCBI taxonomy): Eukaryota > Oomycota > Peronosporomycetes > Peronosporales > Peronosporaceae > Phytophthora > Phytophthora uliginosa. The sequence goes on along the minus strand of JAIKVD010000124.1, from coordinate 28,011 downwards.
AGTAAGCTCAACCCTCTCGTAGACGCGTACCGCGTTCGTGTTGCTTTGGACAGCGTGACGGACCCAGCCCCACGACAGACTCAGGAGCTGTTTACACGGAAGTAGCGGCTACATTGTTTGTTCTGTGTTGTTATAATGAATTCCCTGCGTCACTTCATCGACTGTGGAAGCAGACTGTGTGGACGCTCGCGGAGGACTTGGACAGGAAGGCTAACACGGTGCTCGGCAATATCGACGGAAAGGGCCGATCGCGAACAGCAGGATCGCTGCGAAAGCGCTGGAGAAAGCTGCGGATCAACCATCGCCCTGCGTACGACGCACTCTGCTGAGCCTTCATCATGCGCAAAGCAAGCGGGGAAATCGTCGATCGCTGCATTCCAGACAGTCACCAATGGAAACAAAAAGACTTGGAATCGTAGAATCAATGCTTTCCATTTACGCTTTAATACACCCCTATTCATACAAAATGGACAATTAAATTCGAGGTGCTAATGCGCTTGTCATTGACATCCAATCGAGCACACAAACAACGCGTAAGTATAAGCGCGCACACAGTATCAACATAGAAACGCCAACGTACCATCAACAGTCACAACAACAGCTCGAACCCTCGCGCGTGATGGTCACGTGACGGTATCGAACAGTCTCGTACTAAAACTGGCAGCATCACGCCCGCCCTACCGGGTATCAGAGCTGCTTTCAACACGTCGTCGTCTGGAGGCGGGCGGCGTGTCGTCCTGAACGGCGCGGGGCTTTGAGTCTCACCAGGGCGAGCGCGGCGCAGCACGCGCGGAGCACGCCGTCGATTCGGAGGGAGAACGGGAACTGAGAAGCCCGCAAAGCCGGCCAAAAATAAATCTCGAGGTTTTTCAAGATTTTGGAGCCGATAATCCTGCCCATACTTTGGTCAAGTTATTTGGAATCTCTTCCGGGATTGGCTCACTTCTTTGGGAGCCCAATTGGGACCTCGTCGATTACAGTTGTCCATGATACTACATTTCTTTATCATCGCTAGTGGTTTAAAAGACATTTCATCGTACGTTAAAACGTTTTTTTAAACGGTTATTTGTTTGACGATAATACATGTAAAGCTCAATTTATCGCCTTGATGAGATTAATTAGTGTTCACTTGGGTCTGTTCCTCGGATCCGCTGTTTCAATCCGTCGAATTAGGCAATCCGATAAAACAAACCCGTTCAGCGGATTGATCTATCCGCTGAACTGGATGAGGAACACGACTTTCGTGAATCCGCCAACCGCTGAAATGGACTCTGAAAAAAAGTAAATGGATGTATATAATACACTTAAAGGTTCGTTATTGGTGACCTAGACGTCTGTCACGGTTACTTGCTGTCTGAGTTCTCCATGACCAGGACGCAATGTACTCCTGGTTGGCTTTACTCTCTGCACCCCTGTTGCTACTTCGGTCGTCGCTTTCTCTGCTCTTCTCGACATCACTCCAGTCGGTGCAAGGAACTACCTACTTCATGGGAACGCCAACGATGGGTGTATCGGTACTCAAAGAACTCTGCATCCCGTTAACATTTGTACGAGTAGGTAAATGCTATTTAGGCGATGCAGGATACGTGCTGAACGTTGGAAGCGAGCGGAGATGCTGACAACGATGACAGCGCCGGTGACGAAGTCCCGGTCGACTTCGACGAGACCCCGATGGCGCACTTGCGGGAACGAAACGTCTCGGAAATGTGGCGCGACTATTAAATAGAACGACTCAAAGACAAACAGCGAGGGACGGAGAGATGATAGTAAGCCGAATGCGAAGAGACTCCCATACGGATGATCTACAGCAAGGATAAATATGCACTTTTACAGATGCTCGTTCTCAATCCGCCAAACGAATCCGCTATCAGCGCGGATTGAATTCGTCGGAAATCCGCCAAAAATGTTTGTGATTGTGTTCCGCAAACGCAGCAGCGGATTGTGTAATCCGCCAAAACGTACAGACATATATATGTAATCCACCTAAATGGCGGAAATCCGCTGAAATTCGTGCTGAGGAACAGGCCCTATAGTATTGACCAAGAGGAGCAGATGGTGCAACTATAGCCCCAAACCAGTTCTAAATACACTTAGGGCGAGGGACGCACCACGCGAACGAATTAATCCTGTGTCGGCTGCGTAGCAGCATACCTTACCAGTACTTGCTATCTCATTAAAAAATTAACCAATATATAGTATATGCATTTGACATGGCCACACGTGTAGGCTACTCGTACGTATTTAAGAAGTGCTCGACGGAGATGCCGGAGCGATGGCACCGCACAAAGCAATCGTTTCCAGATGATCCCTTCGTGCAACCTCCAAAACTCTCGAGGTGGACGTTACAAGCAACATCCCAGTAATTTATCATCTTCGGAGGGTACTATTATTTATGGAAGTAACTGTAGAGTAATTACATGGTTTTTGTATGCACCCCCTATAAACGAATATCGCCTATCACCCATAAATTACCAGGTCATAGTGTTCTGAAGAAAAAGACGTCCACTGGGATCCCTCCTTAGCTCTGAACTGAACTCTGAAATAAATTTAAGTAAGGAATACAAATGGCCAATTAGGGCATCTCCACTGGGGTTTGAGTACAGTCTTCCCTCCCGCAAATGATTATCATGGGAGAACAGGCCAGCTCAATCAGTTATCATGTTTGCCAGACTATCACATTCAGAAGGGAGCGAGATTGGCTCTCTAGAAATCCCTATTTGCATGCATCGCACCCCAGCTCGGGGACATGCCCTTCAAGACACCCACGCTTCGCACAGGCAACCTGACCCAAAAGGAGAAGCGGGAACTGGTCGAAAAGCACATTCGCGAGCCAAAGTCACGCAAAACGAGCTGAGAGAGTGGTGCCCCATTCACTTTCAACTTTTAAAGGCCCCGCGGATGCAACAATCTCGGATCTCAAGCGCGATCTTCAATATCACGATGAGCGATGACCGCAAAACCATCACACCGTCACCTATCCTGGCATTGAAGCTCTGGGTATTCGTTCCCATTTCCATTCAAATCCAAGCCCGTAGGCTCTTCGTTAAAATTGATCATGTCTACATCTGGTCCTAAAAATCATCACTTATCATAACTGGGAGGGAATATCAAATGAGTTGCCTTAGTATCGGAAACTGCTATTACAGAAATCGGGGGATGGCAAAATTGGAAAATCCGATCACTTATCATGGCATATCAATTGGGAGGGGTTCAGATTTGGGAGGGAAGACTGTAAAACTTAATTGTCCGTAACATACCGGACAAGAAGAGTAACGGCATAGACTTATACAGGACGGAGCGTCCTGAAAAATCTGAATAGTGATAACTAGGTCCTAATACAATCGTCCACATAAAAAACAATCGGTTGCTCATAGCGCAGAATTTACCGGCGCTATTCCGGTCCGAAATTGAGTGCGATTGTTCATTCCTAAAGGCGTTAGAGAAATCAGAGCACTGTAGCGTGCGAGCACGATCTCCGTGAAGTCGTGCGCATCGTACCAAAGCTCGACTATTCGCCTTCTCCCGTGGGTGTTGAAGACTAAGGCGTCGCTTATTCTTGCCGAGTTCTCCCGCGCTGTCACTCTTAATACTAGCGGCGTCCCTGACAAGACATGTCTTAGACGTACATTGTTGTCTGCGCCAGAGAATCCTCCTATTGAATTTGACCGAATCACCGAACGTGACTTCATGACGTGGATCGTTTCGCTGAAAAAAACTAATGGCTTTGTCATAATTTTTCTACCTATGCTGGCCATCACTCGGCTTTCTACAACCTTTTTCAAGTTTACCATCGTGTGATGTCTAGGGATTTTGGTGAGCTTAGCCAAGGGAGTTCAACGCAAGGTAGCGGAAGCAGTCGGGACAAGGCCGTGGTCAAATCAAAGTTGGGAAGGATCCAATACCTCTCGGGCTGTACAAGCATATTGTCATGGCAATGCTTATATAGGTTTGTGGCTACTACTTCTGTACTGACTTGAAAGTTGTGAAATGCGATTGACATCTAATCGTGGGACAATTTCAGGGAATAGCAAAATGCAGGAAGGATTTAATGATACAGGAGGAGCCAGGCACTACGAACAATCAATGTTCCTCATTGGGGTCTTCTACGTGCGCGTTACGAACTTCTTTTGCCAGCTTTCAAAAGATAGTTGCCGCTGTGACGCAAACAGATTGTCCTCAGTGCCGTTTTCTGCTGTTTACCGCCTCACTCGACAGTTCTATTGCGTTTTTGCAGTACTCAAATACAGTAGCAGCCTCCGAAAAGGATAGTTTGGCCGTCGATAGGCCAAGACTTTGCGGTCGCAGCTCGATTTGGTTTTCATCAGGAACTTCGGCTCGCACAATCGTTGTACGTATGTGCGAAATACACGCAGAGAGCGTCTTCGCGCCACTCCAAATGTCCGTATCTAATTGATGCCGTGGCCGTGTCGAGATATCAAATCCACGACATTATAATAAAAGTCCTAGCAAATATCATAATTAATTGCTGTCCTGTAAAATCCAACAGCCGTCCGGTAAATTCTGCCCAAGAGTAAATGATTTTGTGACCAAAAGCATTAGATCGTGCATGCTTTTACGCATACCGAATTACCTACGTTATCATCTTCATTAAAATGTAAACAAAAAAAACGATTTATAGTAGGATTATCTACGGCAAAACCATTCTGTAAGTATTTATAATGGTAATTTTTTTATTAATTTAGAAACGGGCATCTCCTGCGCCTGCTTCGCAGCCGCAGCATCTGCCCGGTAATGAACCAAACACAGCGAGTGTGAAAGGCTGGACGCACCGCCAGCAGGTCGCTCATGTCCTCGCCTCACCCCCTTGGTCACGCTTTGGGGGTCCCGTAACGGGACTCCCGTTTGACCGCCGGTAAATCGGTACCCAACTGCCCACACAATTAAACCTTTTGGGGACCCCGCTAAGCCACCAGTAGCGCACCGGTATATCGGTACCCAACTGGCCATGCAATTAAACCTTTTGGGGACCCTGCTAAGCCACCGGTAGCGCACCGGTATATCGGTTACGTCCCATGCAATTAATCCTCGTTGGGCTGGGCTATACGGCAACCTCGGGACGGTGGTCCCGAGAGGAAATCGTTGTTCGAAGAATTAGTGCGTGTATGATAATGTGGTGCGTTCTTGGTTCGGCGTATTGTTGGCCGGTTGTGTCCACTCGTCAGTTGGTGGCCTACTACCGTACTACCGGCTTCTGCTATATACAGTATTGTCCACGTGAAAAAAAGAGAACATATATATATTAAATTAGGCGAGTTCTTTTGTTCGACAAGAAAGTTAAGGTTGTTTGTTTAAATAATCGTATATGTTTTAGCAGACTATCTAGTGTACGATGTATCACCCGACTGCTATATTGGGATACGGTATACTGAAATTCAGTCAAAGTGTGGCTCCTCATGCCGCTCGCCGGGTTATCTTCCGGCGGGTCCGTATCGCTGGTGAGCGGCGTGGTCAGTGCGACGAGTGGCATCGTTACAGCGTCGAGTGCGGCTGCGACGGGCTCGAGCGTGAGCAGCTTCGTGAACGTGGACACGCAGTACCGAGTCCGGCGCCTCGGGTTCGCTATCGGTCGTGTCAGTCGCTAGCAGCGCTTCGACGAGCAGCGCGGTGTCTGTGTCCAGCGACTCAGGCAATAACGCAGGCAGATACTTGTCGCTCTGTTTTGCCCCCGATCCTCCACCATGTGTTCTCTGCTTTTGCCTTGCTGCACCATCCTGTAAGGGGGCGTCGCTGATCGACGTATGCTATCTCGTAAGTCGTCCGCCCTCGAATGCATACAAAGATCTTTCACAGATCACTTCTAGTCAATCTGAACATTCTCGAGGTTAGCTGATTGATGGGAATGAAATCAAACGGTTTGCTGGCAAAGCGCTTCAGCTAAGGTCCTCACTTTGCCGCGAACCATGCAGCCAGACGAAGAGACCTGGCGGCAGGCTATTGAGGACGAAGAAGCTGCCTCTGCAGCGGTTGTTGAGGCCGAGAGTGCCCTTCGGCAACTGTTGCAGCATCACCTAGCCAGCAGACCAAACTTGGACGATGCGGTGTCGGAGCTAGATCTGCGACGCTCTGAATACGCACGTATGTTGCGTGCAACCGACGAAGCCGACGCCGTGTTCCACCGCGCGCAGTGGAAGGTTATCGTCGCAGAGCGCGATCACCGTCGGGCGGACCACGAACAGCGCGTTCAGGCAGTGTCGCAGCAGGCGCGAGCAGGGCAGCTGCACGCCTCGGCCACCAGGTCATCGGTGGCCACGTGTTCGCACACAAGCACCAGCGAAAATGGCTCGTCGCCCAGGCCGACCAAGCGCTTGAATCTTGGACCACCGTCGACTGGTCCGGCTATCAAGACTGCCGGAAGTGGGCAGGACGCAGTTCGCAGCGGTGACTCTGAAGACAGCTCGAGCAGTGGCAATGCTAGCGACCCCCCGCCCATTCCGCTCAACACGCTCATGCCAATGATCCTACTTGCTCCCCAAGCGTCTGGAGTTCTGCCGAGCACGCCGGCTCCAGCACCAACTCAAGCTCAAACGGCTGGCTATCTATCGGATTGTGAATCCGAGTCAAAGAGTCAACATGCTGACAGCGATGTCAACGATGATAATTCTGAGAGCATTGAGTCGTCGGAGTTTGTTCCCAGTAGTGAGTCTGATGATTCTGAGACTTCTGGCTGAGATTGCGTTTTAACTATAACTATAGCTGGAGAGTTTGTAGGGGCATATTCATAACAAAAATTGCAATTTTGATGAAAACCGTGTTCTGCATCGCTCGTGTTTTTTTTGTCTTATTGCCTCATGTGCCTCACTATTACTACTGTTTTCATTGTATACTAGACTAGCAACGCTATACGGACAAACCGTAAATGGTGCGTCCTTGATGTTTCAGCGCGTAGATGACATCCATTGTGGTCACAGTTTTCCGATTAGCGTGTTCAGTATACACAATCACGTCTTGAATGAGATTGCGAACAAACACCTTGAGAACTGTACGTGCCTCCTCGTCATGCCTCCTCGCACACTAGCTCAGACATGCGCATGACGCCAGCTCTGCGGGCAAGCTTGCGGATAGAGGCTCGGGAAATGCCTTGAATGTTGTCGCTCAAAAAGATGGGACGGCCCTTGGCGTCTCTCATGCTAATGTGACCGGGCATCTACAAGCAAATAGGTAAGTCAACGACTAGTATTGAAACAACTAGAACGTATCTTACCTGCAGAGCCCAGCTTCAACAACTTGATCAGCGTGGCGGAGTCTCTACCAATTTCACGAAGTCTGGAACGCTGCTCTTGAGAAGAGAGGAAAATGGAGAATGAATCGCAAGGTATAAGCAATTGTGTGACTCCTTTTTTAATATTCACCCTCGGGGTGCTCCTTTTTTTAGATACACCCCGGTATGGATACATTACGTGGATGGCTGTTGATCGATTCTTCTTCTTCTTGCTCGCTGCGGTCGGAGGTGCCGTAGACGATATTCGCGTGGGAGACTGAGTCATTACCAACATTGTTTTGAGTAACCTATACAGCCCGTTCAAGGGCCAGGGTCAAATGCTGGGCGGTGGTGGTGATGGTAGGCTCCGTCAGTATGCTGCGGTTCCAGCCATCGTCAAGGTGCCCGACGAATGCAAACTCGGCTTTGTTCAGTTGGCGTCGCTGGTGTGCACGGGTGCCACCGTTTCGAACTCGCTGTATGGCTACGTACCGGCCGTTCTCTTCCAAGGTACTTCGTAATTTGCTTCACTATTGCTAATACCGAGTTGTTGACGTTATGTATTGTGGTGCCAGGTATTGGTGGCGTATGAATCCGGCATGCAAAACTACTCGTTTATTTACTTATCGCTTGAGAGACGCAATACAGGCTAGCAGCTCCTTGTGCCTTTCGTCCACAGCTCGGATATCTTGGGCGCGCTCTTGTTGGCGAACCTCTCTTTCCGATGAGCCAATTCTATCGTTTTTCTGCTTTAGTGCGCATCGCTGCTGATCACGCTGTAGACACCATAGAAAAAGCTGAATGGTATCACGTTGGACCTGCGTCGTATCGATCAATGGCGTCAGCGATGGACGCTGTGCGGGTTTTGACGTTCTATCGATACTCTGGAGCGTTGAACCCGGGCTGCTCGCAGTTGCGTTGGTCTCCGTAGAGATTCGCGCCGCCACTTGAGACTCCTGTCGTGGTACCAGCCCCGGCATCCCAAGGTGGGCGTTGTCCAACTCGCTTTCCGCAGCCACGACCCCATTGGAAAGCACCATATTCACTAGCTGATCGTCGTTGTGGTGACACCCATTACTTGGCCGTTGATAATGATCGATCGCATCGTCGGCAAGCTTGCGCTTGATATTGAAGGCCAAAAGCTGAATCGAGCTCCAATCTCCACGCCAGCACTTCCCGGAGCGAGGTTCAGAAACTTGTGCTTCAGGCTAACCCCACTGCGAGGCTTCCCACGTACTTCTGAACAGCCGTTGTATGCCTCGGCAACCTGTTCCCATTCACTTTGCCTGTGTGGCAAACGCTCTGCTACGATTGATAGCAATCGAAGCTGCTCGTCTACATTAAAAATTTTCGTCCCGTGCGCCTTTGGCATCTAGAAAGAGTTCATATTAACCACCCGCAGACACACACTACCAACTCGAAGCGATTGACCCTACTACTCACCTAATCGTTAGCACTTTCTCTCTTTAGCGCAAATCTTGGAATGCGAGTGCTTCGGTTTCCGAATCCGTCTGAAGGTTGCAAATGTTTCCATATTTTCATCGCATTTATATTATGATGAACTTACAATGACGCATTGCTTCGAACATTATTGTTTTGCGAAATCACTCAGTAAACGATAGTCTATTGGGCCCACGAGAGATCGCGAAGTGTGACGGTGACTTGGCATTGTTATTCTTTGAACAACATGAGCGCCGAGTACTTGTTGATGCGGACAATGGCACCAGGCGGAGGAAGCTCGGTAGATTTAGAATCCACACCCCACAGAGTTGCCGTGAGCAGGACTGAGTTAATGTTATCCATGTTCTCGTCGTAGTGTGCTTGGAATACCTATCATCAATACAAATCCCTGTTAGACAATATACTATATCCAAGCCAAAGTCACGCTTTCCAACGTACCGCGAGCAGTTCGTCGATGCTTCCAGTTGTGCTAGCGTCAACGAAGTGCAGTCGAGTAAGATTCCAGCGCTGATATGCGTGTCCGGGCACCCATAGCAACTTCATTTCCAGCACAACACTCGGTGGTGGGCTCAATTTATTCCTAAGAAGTTCCTGAACCTCTGCGTGAACACCACGACAGAACCAGTTAGTGCCTCTGATTTGCCGTCAAGCGCAACATCAGGAGATACAATCCACGCTGGAGACAATACGGCGATCGGTACCAGCACTGGGAGGACGGGATTCATTTAGTCCCAGAAGCCGTTGATATGGCGACAGCCGTTCAGTCATCACCAGCGCGCTTTCAGGTAGTATATGCGGTGTTGAGTCTCCTGAAGGTTGACCGAGGATTTTAGTCACCACGGCGGACGGAGCTGGTTTCACCTTTGCACCGCGCTTAGTTTTGCGAGTTGCGACCACTTGCTGCTTCTTGCTTGGCATTGCGCAAAATGAAGACTGAAACTGTAGATTGATCGCGTCCGACGTAAGCTATGTTCGATGATCTATGGTTGAACGAATGAGGCTGTCGTTGCCTACACAAGTTCCATAGATATACTCATTATCTCATTGTTGCACGGTGCTTGGCTAGTTTCATACTGCCGTAGCATACTCAGAGCACGTCTATGAAATGCGTTAGGCTTTGGATTGGGTGGCACGACGCAAAGCTCGCTACTTAAGATTAGATCAGGAAGTTGACTGGCCGCAGGCAACTCGATGAAAGTATCCGTGGACCAAATAATACGAAGACGCCTTCGAAAGATCCCTCAACGGCTCGATGTCGGCAGTGACGACACTCGTGAAGCGCATTTTAAAATAAAAGACGCTCGCACAGGCAGGTCCTAACCGAGGGGTCCATCCGCTAGGCTTGTGAACGCTACGAATACATACGAGAGGTGCCCGAGGCTTCCACCTGGATGCCACGACACAAAGCTCGCTTCTAAAGACTTAGATCAGCATTGTCGTGGGAGATTACTGACCGCAGACAGCTCGACGAAAGAATCCGCGTGTAAAATAAAACAAGACGCCTTCGAAAGATACCCCAACGGCTCGATGTCGTCAGTGACGACAGTCATGAAGCGCGTTTTAAAATAAAGTCGCTCGCACATGCAATTCCCAAACCTGGAGTTCGATCCGCACGGCGTAGTGAATGCCACGAACACCTACAAGGTGTATGAAGCTTTGGCCTGTGTGGCGCGACGCAAAAACCGCTTCTAAAGGTTTTGATCAGCGCTGACGTGGAAGCTAACTAACCGCATGCAACACGACGAAAGTATCCGCGGGCCAAATAATACAAAGAAGCCTTCGAAAGATACTTCAATGGCTCGACGCCATCAGTGACGACAATCATGAAGCGCATTTTAAAATAAAGTCGCTTGCACAGGTCGTTCCCGACCGTAGAGTCCATCCGCCTGGCGTAGTGAACGCTACGAATGCCTAGAAGTGCATGATGCTTCGGACGGGATGGTACAACGCAAAGCTCGCTTCGTTACAAATCGATCAGTACGTTAGTTGGATTAGCTGGAAAAGAAAGCCATCTTGGCGGATCTTCGGCGATACGATCTACCAGGCACGCACCGCGCGGAGAACGCACTTACGGTTTGGAAAGTCTGTTTGTTTTGGTACAGCCGCGCGCTTTACGTTTGAGCACTATAGTTCCGATACTAGACATAGAATATGTGCGGCGACGTAGAGCTCATTATCCAATTTACTTCTTGAACACCAACACACCTAGCTGTCGGACAATGTTCGCCCGCCACAAACTAAAGCCCCGTGGGTATGTTGTCCTCTACCACACTGTTCCCGAGCCCACAGTCGACTACATCCGATCGCTGTCGCGGGATGACCAGACGTTCTGGACCCACGGCACCTGGGATGGTATCGTTTACGACAAGCAGCGTTTCCGCGCGTTCGTGTCCGATTCACCGGCCAGAGAGCTATCGATCGAGTTGCAGCGGTTCTACAAGCCATTTCCCCCTGATTTTTCTGTTACCGAGTGGCGTTATCTGAAGCCGGCTGGCGGTGCTGAAGCCCAACTTGCTCGTCGCAAATTTGCAACGGGAGCGGACCCTATGGCTGTATCCAGTATTCCTGAATCGCTTCTTGTGTCAAGGCAATCCTCAACTTTCCTCTACGGCAAGGGCGGAACCACAACGTCCCGATGCGTGAGGACCACCAAATCATCGAGCTCAACAAGGGGGATATGGCCGTTTTCCGAGGAGACTACATGTACGGAAGAGCTGGGCGTGCGTTCAACAACGTGTGCTTCCACGCACACATCGACACCCCGCTGTACGCCCGCCCCGTGTATCACATTCCAGAGATTCTACCTGTCATTGACAACACTCGTGACATCGACGATGTGTTCTGCTACTGCTGGGGGTGCCCACACGTAAGCAGCAGCCAAAAATCGCTGCAGAAGCATCTCAACAGCTTTCATGGCTTCTACTTCAACCACACAGCACGCACGTCACCGTAGCGGATTCTGCAGAGTCGCAGATGCTTCAGTCAGGATGGTCTTGGGCGGAAGCTTCGCTAAGCGTCGTGTATTTCTGCGTTAGTCGAGTCTAGCTACTATGTCTTCTTCTGATTAACTTAAATAAATGGTGGTCTTGTATGATTCCTAGGTGCTGGTGCTTTGCGCCGTGTGCTGGCTCAGACGACTTGAGCTTGATCGATCGGGTCATTTTGTGTCTGATAGGCATTCGGCAGATATTAAGTATACTAAGTTCATTCGTCGAATTCCAAACCACCGATGTCCCTCTTAATACTGCTTGTGCCGCGCTGGGTGGTTTTGGGGAGGGGGGCAAGCCGACTGATCTGTGCACTTCAAGGCCTGCGTTCGTGACCAAACGTTATTCACACATGCCAAGGAATGGTGAACGTCGCTCCTTCATTAATAGGCGGCGGCGAGTGTGCACCGGCACAGTCATTAAAGCTCCTTATCAGAGCAGTTCTATCGCTGTGAAAGCTCAGCAATGCATCGGGCTTGCCGTCGGGAGCATTGAGAGCGATACCCCAGCGTCTGGCAAGCATAACATGCAGCGTTTATCGAACGTGATCTAGCTTTGTATCCACCGGTGCCTCGTTTCCCAATTTGCCTGGTCAGACCTTCAAAAAATAAATAAAAACGTGTATTAGTAGTGAAGGCTTGCTATAGCCTTCTCACTTAACGCTAGTAACCGTCTTTCCTCTTGCAATGCGTCCCCTGACGGATGAGCCCACGCCGTAATATCTGGTGTAATGGGGCTTAGCGTCGAAAACGCAAGACGCGACGTTACTCTCGACACTAGCAAAATAGGGCTGTTCGCTTGTTGGCAACAACAGTTTTGGATTTCCACTCCGTCACCACCATTTTGCGTAGCGTCTCCCCTTGGGCTTTGTAAACAGTAGACGCTACGGCACAAACCAAAGGAAACTGCTTTATTCGTGCCACTAGTGCACGCGGATTGCCGTGGAAGTTGCCATTTAGTGGGATCGCGCTTTCGCTATAGGCCTGAGACTCGAACAGCAAAGGAAATAAATCTGTGTCATCACAGCCTCGCATTGCAGATGCCGTATCTCCACGTGGTAAGCGTACAACCACAGCAGGCGGGGGAACGCTTGGAATCTTAACACAAATCTCCGAAACACTGTCATGAACGATGCGAAAAGTTGTTCCCGGCTCAAAAATAATTGCATGAAGCTTCCCCAGCGTTCCATTTGCAACCTGTTTTGCCGGCCTAACATTCTGGGTAACTTGAACAGGCATACCTACGAGTAAATCAAGATAGGGTGCCAAACGCCCAAATTTCGAGTCGGGTACGGGCATGACCATTTGCCTTTCAGTCCGATTCAACGCCGCTAGCTTGCCGTTGAAGTCTGCGACCACACGTACGGGGTATTCGTTGGGAGCCAAACGTTTTGCTGTAGTTGCAATGTATCAGTTGTTGATAGCAAGTCGCGTCAAATTATCAAGATTAACAAAAGTTGGGGGCACGTTCACATCAATAACAGAGTCCTCCAAAATGGCTTCAGGCGTCATTACATAATGTCAACAAATTCCGATGTCCAAACGCCAAGTCGAGCCTGATGGTAGCCTTTCCCTCATTCCGGATCCTCGCGGAATCGGACAGAGTCTTCGAGTACGATGACAGTATCAAACGACCGCCACAGGTGAACCCAGCGTAGTCGTTCACGCTTACTTTACGTTTGGTAGCAGAGTTACGATAGAGAGGGTCCGCTCCAACCGGTGGCAATTGAAGAAAGTCACCAACGAGGACAATGTGGACACCTCCGAATAGTACGTTGGGGATACGTTTGGCAATGCGTAACCACTTATCCAGCTGAACGAGCTGGGCTTTCTTCATCATCGAAACCTCGTCGATTATAATCATACTGATGTCGACTAGTCGATCGGCACAGTTACGGCGACGAATCTGCAGTAAGAAGCTCGCCAAAGTTCCTCCTCCAATGCGTGTAGCCGCTTTTCCAGTTAGAGCAGTCGTAACCAGACTCCCTGGTCGGCCCCAGCTAGAACATAGCATTTCCACAGCGGTAATAACGCGACTCTTACCCGTTCCACCTTCTCCACCAAGGAAAAAAACGAAGTTGATCGATTCTGAGGGCGTCACTGACATCTCCATTCAAATACGCGAGCGTCTCTGTATTCTTCCATCTCGTCAATAAAGCTGTCCCAATTGCTTGTAAAGCGTAGTGCTGCCTTTCATTCAGTGTAAACATCCTAGAAATATCTGTAATCGTAGCAAACCTCACCACATTTCCTGTTGTTCGACCTGTCGACGTGGCGGTGGCCGGCCAACTCATGGTCGACGCATCGAGTGCACTCTCCAGCAGTTCTACTACTGCTGTATCCTGACTGAAAGCGCTATTTGGCGGCGCTTCGCTGATGATGGCATGTCGTTAGCAGAATCAACAATCCACTTTCTCATATCTCTCGCCGACGGGTACGAAGCCAAGGCCACATCGCTGGTTGCATTTTGTGCCGTTTCCACTGCCACATCATCAAGTAACTTTAGTCTGTCAAAAGCACTCAACATACTACCGATTCGCGCTTCTGGCTGAGCAGCGGTTGGATAAATCGATGGATTGAGCGAGCTGGTTTCGGGGATATGCCCATCACCACCTGCTTGATCCCAGTCGTCAATGTCTGGTCGACATTTTCAAGGTCCCCGTTGTTAGCTATACAATCTTCATCGCAAAACAAATCGTCATTTTCCTCGTCAGAAAGCTTTTTACCATCAGCCATCGCATCAGTCGGTTGATCTTCAGCTGGATGAGATGCTCTGTCGCATGCCATTTTTGCGTGGCTGGCACCACTGTAGTAGTCGGACATGTTGTTCATAATTGTTCTGACAAAAGGACTACGGGCTCCTTCCCAGCGTCTGTATGCGCGCAGCCAAGCCGAAACAGCATGATATGTGTCCTGCACCGATCCCGCATCGCTCACAAGATAGCATAAATATTCTTCCGTCGAGCACAATTGCCTGACAATTTCACCTAGAGGTAGCGAAGCACATCCAACACTTAGGTAGCTGCACGAGCCTCTGTACAAATACAGAGCTGCCATCGGTCCCGCCACTTCTTGCCGGTTGGTGGTTGCATACACCATGGAGCCCACACGCCTTCTTGCAATATTCAAACTCTGCGTCGCGTCGATGCCAGCTACCGTTTCTTCTCTGGTTTCTTTCTCCTGTCGACGATTGAATGCTGCAAGAACTACAGCAACAAACGAGTCCAGTCTCTTCTGCTGCTTCGTCACATATTTACAGCAATAGTAAATTCGGTCCGTAGCATTATCACCTCCTACCAGCAGCTGTATATCGTGGTTACATTTAAAGCTTGCCATGAGCACGTAATTGAATCCATTGATGAACTCGTGTGCCACTTCTCGCTTCAATTCAATTCCTGACGACCTAAACAATGTTTTCGGTACCCGTTCACGAGGAAATGAGTAGCGGCAACACGCTGCATCTGTCGATACCCTCGACTGTTTGAAGCAACTGCTCGTGTGGCACCACCAGTTTTGGTTCAAAAGGAAAACAAGAACCGAAACCATAAAATCCATATCTGCTTTGCTTAAACGACTGTCTGACTTCGACGCGGGCAACAACTCAATCAGACGCGTAATATCATCATTTTGGAAAGGATCATCTTCAATTTTGCAGATTTTCATACGAGGAATATTTGCCGATTCGAGTACCTGCTTCGTCTCCGCAGCCGTGAGCCCATCTTCATTTGTTAAACGAATCTCATCTCTCAGATCGGCTTGGATACTTTCGCGGGCTTCGACTACTGCACATGCATGGGGCTTACTATCATAGCACACACATTCGACGCCAGCTTGTTCGTCCATTTTCCCCGTCGAAAATATCTGACGCCACGGTGGCCAGTGTTCTGGGCGATGCTGAAGCAGTACACGACGGAGAATGTGCTGCGAGCTGGTATCTGAGTTGCAATGAATACATCGCAATAGCGCAGGCTCTGAAATGCATTTCCTTTCTTGAGCACGACGTCCGTGTCGTGGGTGTTTTTTCATGAAATCGGCTATAGGTAGTACATCAAGTTCCGAAGCAGAGGACCCACAACCCAAACCGGAATACCGGCTTAATCCAATTGGCAGTTGATTGCTCACAATACTATCGCGTATTTCTGGATTGCCTCCCGAAAATCCTCGGCATTCGGGCCTTTCAAAATAGTTTCTATAGCAGCGGAGTTAGGCGGACAGTCTTGTAGCCAAATTAGAATGTGGATGTGAAGTGTGCCTCTGCCCTGCGTTTCCACCATACCGAAGTATGCCGAAACTTCTCCAAACAATCCACAGCGCAATCGATTTTTAGTGGCAGGATCAATCCCTAAACAATACTTCAAGAATGCATCGACCTGGCGCATGAACAAACGCGCCGACGCGCAGTCGTTTCCAAGGCTCGCCTCACGCAAAGCCGACTTGGTGGGCATCTCAGCATCCAATACGTCAAAAAGTGAATCAACAGTTGATATCCCAGTGTAGTGGGCCATTGCCAATGAATTATGTGTGTTGGGTGTAAGTGTAACAAACAACGCAGGCTGGCCGAATCGGGTTTGATAAGCGAATGATTTCTGCCGGCAACGAGATTGCTCCGAATTGCTTCCCCACAGAGAGCCCGACGTTAACTCGACCATCTTTAGAAACCTGTCGGTAGCGCTGTCGGTTGGAATACAATGCGGCAAAGAGCCCTGAAGCCTTCGCTCGTTGACGAGCAATGCCGAAGCGAGCTGATCAGCCGCAATACTCTCATATCCATTGTACATGTGAGGGAAACGACGGCATCGAACTGAGTTTTGAATGTACATGTTCTCCATTGAGATACGGTCAAATGCGACCAGCGCAAACAACTCATCCTCGGCAAATTGCCGCTCACTCAGCGATATATAGTACTTCACGCAATCTTTCACCGAAACATGATCTCTGCGGCGTTCTCCTGGATGCCCACGACTGAAAGGAAACAAGCGAGGAAATAGACGCGCAAAAAAATCGCCCGTTATGTCATTAAAAACACTGTTGGATTGTCGAACCAAAAATTCACGTTTACTTTGGTCATTACCAGCCTGGACAACTAGCGGGTTATCTCTTGCCATAATTGGCAATGAATCATCAATCAGATTACTTCGTCGCTCTAGAACAACCTGTTCGTCCTGCTCACTTTGAACTTGCCACGCTTCGGTCTGGCCCCGAATATTTTGCTGCTGTATATTCATGTTATCTTCGTAATGCCCATCATCATCACTGATGTGCTCAAACAAATCACGATCGACTGAGCTGTCAGTGTAATCGGTATTCAACACTTCACTATCGGGAAGAACGCTCTCATACAATGTGTTGGAGGTCTTATAAAAAGAGAAAACGTCATCGACAAGTTGTCTTCGCACATGATGCATCTTTCGAACTTTCCTCGTTTGACCCTCCGTAAAGTCTCCAACCATAACCACTCGGTACGACGACACAGCTCCCAATGACCGCGGCAAAAGCGTAACCGGAGGACCTGGCGAGCAATCAAACGCAACACAGTGCGAACGAATACACCGATGGCGGCCGCCCCAAAACTTGCAAGTTGGGTCATGAAGTGTTCCGGGATCGTCAAGCATCTAAGGTATTCGGGTAATCTTCCAACAAAAAAAACATTCGCAATAGCAAATTTTGGTAGCTTGTTTTATAATATTAATGCATCGCTGGTTTTCCATACTGACATCCATGCCGTCGGGCAGCCATCCTCATTAACGTAGCAATGGAA
Source organism: Phytophthora uliginosa (assembly GCA_024679075.1). NCBI lineage: Eukaryota > Oomycota > Peronosporomycetes > Peronosporales > Peronosporaceae > Phytophthora > Phytophthora uliginosa. The sequence goes on along the minus strand of JAIKVD010000124.1, from coordinate 10,587 downwards.
ACCACGTGGTGACACCAGTACGTTTTCAAGACCTTCGAGTTGTGGAGGCGCGGAATACTGCTCCACAAGCTCTAGTGGAAGATCCGTCTCCACTTCTCCCAAGCACTTCTCGATCATATCCACATATCGCTCGTCACCAGCCTCTTTTCTCACTGCATCGCGGCGGAGAACCAGTCGATCGCACACCAAACATGAGCACTCATCCATCCCCTCCGCTCCCAAAGCTTCTTGAAGCAAGTGCATGCATTTATCGTTATCTTCTACACGCAGCGGCTGAATAAACTTCGGTGATGTTTCCCAGTCTTCAGCCAATAGTCGCTGTTCCTTCCGAGCTCGACATCTCCGTACCCGCTGCGCAGTCTGTTCTCTCCTGAACGCGACATCTAAATGCTGTAGGAGGTCTTCATCGTCATCCTCTTCAGCGGTATTAGCCACTCGGTGTTCGTGAATATGACAGCTCCATACTGTCGCTACGGCCTGACAGCGCAATCGCTTGTGCATCCTTCTCGTAGTTGGTCAAAATTGGTCGTTAAGTGGTCGGCGCTGCCTTGAACACCATGCGGTTTTTGCGATCCTGTCCAAAAGACGGTGAGTATTAAAAGTGAGGTGTTCTTTCCTTTGAATCTCCTTTGAACCATTCATGATACGGATCTATCTATGAGGGCTATTAATTTTCAGTATACAAAAATACCGATGTGTCCTGACCCGCAAGAGGCGGAAGCGACCCCATACAAATTTCAGTTGTTAAGCCAAATACCGACGAAATACCGGTTTGTTTCATCAAGTGGCCACAATCGATAGTTCTTCGAACTACGAACACTTCGCTCCTATCTCAGAAATATCATAATCAATTGCTGTCCTGTAAAATCCAACAGCCGTCCGGTAAATTCTGCCCAAGAGCAAATGATTTTGTGACCAAAAGTATTAGATCGTGCACGCTTTTACGCATACCGAATTACCTACGTTATCATCTTCTACTTAAGTCCAGATGACACCCACCAGAAAGTTCAGCGAACCGATCGGCACCGTCGCCACGTCCTACGGTGTCACACGTGTGACAATATGGCGTTGGGGGTAGCAACAGGCAGCTCTACAAGCTGCCAAACCGAAATCTGTCTTTATAGACACTAAGGTTCAGGTGGCGGCAGTCTCATCAGAGAATGAGAAATGGTACAGCTACGATAATTGTTCAGTTAATTGTGTAATTAGGTAGCTAACGTGTGTTGCTGTCAGATTGCTTGATTGGATTAGGCATATGCGATGGGCTAAATACTTTTGCATCACAACGAATTGTATTCGCTATGCCCTCGCATACTTTGACCCTGAGTATGTGGAGTCAAGAAGCCGAGATGCTGTCAAAATATACATATTTCGTTTTTACGTCGCAACCGCCTCACATTCAGACGGATCACATACTGGGGTCGGGTACCGCGACCTGAAATGCAGGTAAATATATTTTTGTAGCATTGTTTTGATGTTTTACATCAATGCACTAGATTGTTGCTGATCGTTTCTCGCAGTCGATGCTGCATCACATCGAAAGCGAGGTTGGGATTCCGGACAGGTACGAGTGCGTTTTCAACATGGACCAGACCTCGGTGTGCGTGGATATGAATCCACACAGCACGATCGAGTTTGTTGGAGCGCGAACGGTGGATGTTATTCAGTGTACGTTTATTAATGTAGATATTTTGTTTTACTAAGTTTCCGTTACGTTTTATTATTTATTAGCCACGACACCTGACTCTTTCCGAGCCTCTGTGTTCTTATGCGCGTCGTCAACTGGTCGCAAACTGCGGCCAATGATCGTGTTTGCGGGGACGCCAGGAGCAATTGTCCACGACGAGCTGAAGGAGGACAAACACTACGACTGGGACAGATTTGGACCCGACATCCAAAGTCCCAGCGTCTTAGCTCTTGACAGCCTCAAGACGCATAAGATGGAGTGCATCCGGACTCGCCTGGTGGACTATGCGTACACCAGCGTGGTCTACGTGCCTCCTGGGGTGACAGGATTGGCACAGCTGATGGACATCGCCGTTATGAAACCCTTCAAGGATAGGCTGAGATATCTCTATACTATGTTTGTTATTTAAAACGGCACATTCACTGATGCAGCCCAGAAGCGGCGTCATATTGCCGCTTCAGTACTGCAAGCGTGGGACGAGGTCGACGAGGAGTCCATCCGTAACGGCTTTCTGAAGGGCGGCCTCGTGGCGGCGGGCTCGCGCGATGCCAGAGGTGTCTCCGCAACACCCAAATCATGCTAGTGAAGGTGTAGTTGAGGAATCGTAAGAACTATCAATGCAATCTGGTCGGATGTTGGTTATAAGACGGGATGTCGCTTTAGGAATTTTATCGTCGAATACAAATAGGGCAGTCCAGCACACTTTTTACCAAGCGATCCCTCGATTACGGTGCGTTACATGAACGCCGTGATTTACGGTATATGTTATGGCATACAGCAATGGCCAATCAGAGAGGACCACCGTGCAACCTATGTTGTCACATATAGGACTCCGAACTTTATTTTTCACAGACCATTTTGCCATCCGATGACCAAAACGCAGTGCCGACCTCCAAAAGGACGGTCTCGCCCGCCGAGCGGTGAGGGGCGTAAGGTGAAGACTCACACGGTTTAACCCTTCACCGCGGCACTCAAGATAGAGGTCTTAGACCATTTGATAGCTTGTGATGATATCGAGATGACCATCCGCCACTTTTACCCGGAATTACCAGAGAGTAAGTACAACAGTCGATGGACACTGATTTACTCCTGGAAGCGCACACGCAGCGACCCGGGTGCAACAAAAGAAAGGCTCATAAGAAAGGTGAGGCCACTATATTATCAAAAGAGGATGAGGCTGATCTAGTTCGGTGGATAAACGAGCTGCGTGACGAGGGTGCTCCCGTCACTCCCACCATGTTGCGTCTTAAAGCGCCGAAGTCGCCGCTGCGGCTGGGATCTCGTCATTCAAGGCATCGTGGTGTTGGCAACATCACTTCAAGAACCGTCACCGACTGTAATGGGGCCAATACTGGCTGCTGTCCTTTTCAAGGAAACGGAGAATGACCGCTTTGGACTGGCGGTCACTCCCTGGTGTGGACCACTCCACATCGAGTGGTACACACCAAGCCCTCTCCGATGGAATATTCTTCACGGACCTCCCATAGGTAATATGCTTAGTCGGGAGTCAATCGTACTTAAGGACACGGGTTCACCTGAGCCAATCGCTCAGGAAGATCACCATTTAGACAGGGATTCAGTATACAAATAGAAAGCAGTAGATATGAACTTTATGGGTGTTATTAATACAGTCAGTTTTACTCTAACCTACAAATGTGCAAGTCGTTCGGTACTCGGTACCTCAGTCGACAGGGAAGGCCAGGCCTTTTGCATAAGAGAGCAACAGAGACGCCAGGCGTCTGCTCGGGTTAGCGTGTTACGCTTCCTCTAAGCTACGGTGCGTGTGACCCCCGCTACACCTGGTAGCACTTGAAGTCAATCCCGCGACCGACGCGGATCTCTACAATCAGGGTCTCTTTGAGTACCGGCGCGGCAGGACTTTCCTTATCTCTCAGATGCCCATTGGGCTACGCTGGAGAAGATGGTCAGCCTCCTGGGCGAGGCAGCCTTCGCTGGATTTCCCAACCTTCCTGCGGAGCAGCAGAGGGCGCGCGTGGAACGCTTCGACAAGTACGAGTCGTCGCTGATTGCTCACGTGAGCGCTGCTGCGCAGGAAGCCGCTCGTGCGACGATGCGAGCTGAGGCACAGAGTGCGGCACAAGCGTCCGCCACAAATGGCCTCCTTCGCTGCGCGACCGGCTACGACAAAGCCCGTCAAGATGTCGGTGCCGACGTTTGACGGCAAGGACTCGGACAGTCTGGTATTCTGGGTTCGCGAGATCGAGATTGCGGTGAGCGCTGGGCAGATCTATGACGCGCGAGCCTAAGTCGCGTTTGCGCTATCCAACCTTGGAGGGCGCGCGCGCGCGTGGGCCATGGCCCGTGAGACGGCGTCTCCGGGGGATTTCACCTCGTGGTCGTTCA
>JAIKVD010000123.1:0-30954 GCA_024679075.1 Phytophthora uliginosa | reverse complement strand
AAGAGAAAATTGGTAAGGATAGAGAGATTCTCGATCAAATTCTCGAACAGACACCGGTCATTGGATACAACACTGGACGATACGATATCAATCTCATTCGAAATGAACTCTTCGGAGTGATTGGGCTCGAGAATATCAAGTTCGTTATCAAGAACGGTGGATACATGGCGATTGGAACAAACAGCTTCAAGATGCTTGATATGATCAACTATGTTCCAGCCGGAACGAGCTATGATAATTATCTCGAGACCTATCTAGGAGGTTGCAAATGCGAAGATAAGTTCAGATGCACTTGCGAGCTAACTAAGGGTGTATTTCCATACGAGTACATGACCAGCTATCAGGTCCTGAGTGAGACTAAGCTACCACCGAAGGAAGGTTTCTATAGCAAGCTCCGTTGCTCTCATATTAGTGATGACGAGTACAAGCGAGCACAGTTTGTCTGGGAACACTACAAGATGAAGACCATCAAAGACTATCTGATTTGGTACAACAATCTCGATGTAGTACCATTCATCAAGGCAGTTCAGAAGCAGCGTGAGTTTTTCAAGAGCTTCGACCTTGATATGTTCTGTGATGGAGAGTCTCTGCCTGGACTTAGTGAGAAAGTCATGTACAAGTCTCAAGAGCTAATTTTCCCAGACAAGACACCAGGTAAACCATTCAATTTCCCAGAAAAACGATACTTAGGCTATATCGAACAAGATGAGAAGGCTCGACGCACATTCTCAATGACTAAGAATCATCTTGATAAGCTACTCCAAAAACAGAAGTACAATTGCAACTACTGCTACTGTCAGCTTAATGAAGAGAATGTATCAGCCGATCGTATCAACAACAAGAAAGGACACGAGGATGGTAATATCATCATCAGCTGTCTCTTGTAATGTTGCACGCAAAGATATGAACATCAAGGCTTTCCGACATAAGAAGTTGATCGAGTTCAATGCTGACCGGCTCGTCTATTCGATCGATGAGGAGCAAGCAGATATATATCGTAAGATGAAAGCCAACATCGCAGGCGGGCCATCCATCATTTTCAATCGCTTTGCTAAACGCAACGAGACTAAGATCCGAGGTGGTAAGCTGTGTAAGAAGGTTATCGGATACGATGCTAATGCCCTTTACCTTTGGTGCCTCGGAAATGAGATGCCTTGTGGTCGATTGACTACTACAGAGGCATATGATGGTATCATCGACGATATCAAGGCGGATAAAATGTTCGGCTTCCTTGAATGCGACATCGAAACTCCAGAACACTTGAAAGATTATTTCAGTGAGATGACTCCAATCTTCAATAATGCGACATCGAAACTCCAGAACACTTGAAAGATTATTTCAGTGAGATGACTCCAATCTTCAAAAACATCGAGATCGATCCAACCGAGGAAATCATTGGAAAACACATGTTCCACTACAATCAAACACGTGGTAAGAACATGGCTAAGAAGAGTCGAAAGCTGATCGGTAGCTACTTTGGTCAGAAAATCCTAATCTACACCCCGCTACTGAAGTGGTATCTCGACCATGATTTAGTGATCACTAAGACTTATAGCTTCATCAAGGCGAATTCTCACAGACCTTTCGGTCCATTTATGGAGACTGTGTCGGACGCACGGCGAGAGGGTGATGTGAATAAAGCAAAGGCTTTCTTGAATAAGCTTAGGAAAGCAGCTTCTAACTGGAAACTGAAGGACAGCGAAGATGATGTTAGTAAATATTTTCACGCATTTCCTTCATGTAATGTATCGAAGGAGTTAATTTTCACTGAAGCTAAAAACTATGGATTCAAATCTGATGACATGGGCAAGCTTATCAAGGAAGGCAGCGTTGCGTATGATTCAGCTAAGAAACGAACCATGATTGCTGATATGATGAAACTTGTCGGTAATGCAGCATTTGGACGCAGTGGCATGGATATGACCAAGCATAAGGAGGTTAAATTCATGTCAGATGAAAAAACCATCTACAGAGCTACGGAACACTTCTCGTTTAGCTCTAAAACGGAGCTGAATGATGGGACAGTTGAGATGACAAATTGCAAGCGTCGAATCAAGCTTAGAAATCCCATCCATTTGTCAATCGCCATCTATCAACTCGCTAAGCTACGCTTGCTCCAGTTCTACTACGATTGCGTCGATTTCTACTTCGACCGCTCTGACTTCCAATATCAGGAGATGGATTCTGACTCAGGGTACATCGCCTTTACCGCTGAAAATTCTTTCCCTGGTCTGATCAAACCTGAGCTACGAGATCACTTCAAGCAGCATAAGTATGAATGGTTCCCTCGGGATGACACTGAGGAAAATGCTGCATATGATCGACGTACTCCTGGCCTATTCAAGGAGGAATTCAGATGTAATGCTATGGTCAGTCTTAGCTCGAAGAACTACATCTGCTACCTATCAGACGAAATCGATAAGAAGACTAATAAACCCAAGATTAAGCTATCAGCCAAGGGTGTCCAGAAATCTCGAAATGGCATGTTTTGATACCAGAAAACTTTGAATCGGTAGTGAAAGATCGCATAATGTTCCAAGGTACGTTTTCGCATTTGTAAGGAGTCTAAATCCATCATTACTTATTCTCAAACCAAAACAGCGCTCAACTATTATTATGATAAGCGACAGGTACTGTCGGACGGAATTTCTACGATTTCAATTAATATCTAAGGAGGTTATATTGCCCAATATTTTTGTCGTAAATATAGACTATGGACGCGCTATTAGAGAAACTCAATTATGATCCAGATACAGGTTTCATATCAGCAACTGCACTTCATAAGAAAGCTAAAGAGATCGATCCTTCCATTACACTCAAGCAAGTGGAGGATTGGTACAAATCGAAGCTTGACATTCAGCGGCATGTTGAGCAAAAAGCAATCTTTGACGACTTTAGAATCGCTTCAAGTAATCCAAACTCGTAGCAAATGGATCTTGCCTTCTGGGAGGGGAAATCGATAATAACCGCAATCAATATCAACTCGAGGTTAGGGTTCGCTAAGCTGCTAAAAAATAAGCGTGCAGATATTGTTTTGAATGGAATCAAGGAGCTTATCAAGGAATACAAGGTCAGTGTATTGACAACCGATAATGGAAAAGAATTCATGAATCGTAAGGCTACTTCCTATCTCGGGGAAGTCACAAAAAATTACACATTTCAACAACGAACCAGGAGATCATGCAACCATGGGGAAAATTGAACGATTCAACAGAACTTTGAAAATGCGTCTCATTAGAATGGATAAACCTATCACTGAGAAACTGGTTAAAAGCGTTGTGAATAATTATAACAACACATGGCATTCCACTATTAAGAAGACACCAAATCAAGCGAAAGGCGAAGTAATGGAGGGTGATCTTGACCATCATCGAGAATTAATGGAGCGAATGGAGAATGACCTATCCATCGGGGCAACTATCCTCTATCGACTTGATAAGGGTAGATTTGATAAGGAGCAAGCGAGATGGAGCAAGACAGTCTATGAAATTGTAGATATCGATGGATATCGCGTACGGATTCGCTCGAAAAATGGTCATACGCTGTACAAATCCCCAAATGATATCAAACTATTTGAAGCCAAGACAACCAATGCCTCGCCAGGTAAGAATCAAGTTTTTGAAGTTGAAAAGATGAACCATAAAAAGCTGCAATCTGGTAAGTACAAGTACCTGATCAAATGGGTTGGGTATGAAGACCAACATGGGAACTCCAAGATAATCTACGATTAGTGAATAAGGCGAAGCGGCCAGCTCTTGAGAAGGAGTACTGGGCGACAAAAAAATGAACCATTATTAGCTTGTAAATAATTTAGGTGGAGACATCCTCCGTAAGCTTTGATCCATATATTAGTTTTAGTATATTTCTGAATAATTTGACAAAAATATATCAAGTCATACATAGACACCCAATAATGTGCTCAACTTGCGTAGAGAATGAACGTGAGCTTGTAAAGCTTCGACGTAAGCTGTGGATTATCCAAGAAGTGAGTCGAATTAAGAATGCATTGATGAACCTTGATGCAACTGCTAATTTCCGTAAAACCGTAGCCTATCGGATGTATAAACACGAATTGGAAGCTATATTTGGCGTTCCATTCCGTTGTATCAAAGACCGATATCTCAATCTGCTCAATGAGCGAAACCGGATATGTCATTCCTATCTGCCTTTCCGCCATAAGTCAAATATGCCGAGCTACTGGTAGAGAATTTATGACTCATTTTTTTATGGCTCGCCACATATAGGATCAATATGTTTCCAAATTTCACATCCCTCGCTCAGAGAGAGCAAAAACGACAGGAGCTACTCGAACGAGCGGAGCGTCGAGTCAGGCAAGCGAAAGCTAAGCGGCTAATGTACGAAGGCACATCATGGGCTACTGCTATTTCCGATGGCATCACTACAGTCCCCAAGAAATCAACTGAATCAACTCAGACAGATATGAGTGCTGGCTCGGATGAGGCTATTCCATCAGAAGTAAAGCAAACTCTGGATGGAATGATTAATAAAATAATTGATCAAACAGACTTAAAAAAAACTCTGATTGATGAAAACTCTCGAAAAAACCCTGAGTTATCAACATCTGAAACAATATCTGAACATGTAGCAATGCCTAATACAGAAGCAACAGTTGAGAATAATGAAGAATATCAAGCTACTATCGAAGACGATCAAGAAAATGGCAAAGCTGCTCTGGAAAATTTCAACAAATTATACCCTGTTTTGGATAAGCTTAGGTTGCATCCGCTAGACTCGACCGGAAGACAGCTAACCCAATACATCATTCAGCGCGGTACGAAACTGTATAGCGCATCCAATAGGGATTTGAAGAAAACCGTGCGTAAGGTTGATTGGTTAGAAACATACTATTCGATCAGAGGTGTCATCACTACGAATCCTCGATTCCTTTCTTATGTTTCTAATCGTAAAAAACAATCTTCTAAACTTTTTAAGGAATATCAAGAACCCGAACCTCTTGAAATATGGAAGACACTTATCGGAAATAAACGTCGTCTATCTAACCCACTTAAAAACGATGACTCCAAAGTTATTAAGCAACGACTTGACGACAGTTTTGCGGTCGATTCAGCAACATCTACGCGAGACGAGGACTACAATGATGGTAAAGTACTGATATCATAGCCGTTTAAATCAAGCGATGAATATGACCCCAGACATGGAATACGTAGCGGTATTGATGAGGATATGGATAAAGAATTATCGAATGCAGATAACCATGCTAGAGAAATACTAATTGATTTCTTTAACCAACTCCGAATTGATAAAATCAATACCGCATTTGATTTAAATCCAATTATTGTCATTGAAAACGAGGCAAGAAAATCGCAAGACTATTACTTCGGAAACCCTACGAAAAGAAGACAATTCAACCTCAAGGACAACGATAATAAAAATGTAAATGGTAAAAACTACAAAGACTTGATGAAATCGATTCAATGGATGGATACATTCACATCACTTCTGGATGGGTTCGAGAAGTTAGATCAACACTTACAGAGTATAAATCATGAAACTAAAACAGCTGAGGAAAAGAAAAGCGAGATAAATCTGAATAAGAATCTCAAGGTTCTGGACACTATCCTTCTCAAGCATACTAGATCGACGGATATGACCACTTCACTTACTAAAGAGAGGAGTATCGGCCTATACAATGAAACTAGCTTTCTTCTCCGTGAGGCTGAGACAGCCTTTCAAGAATACTCCGACGCGCTCCAGAAGCTTAAGGAGACCGAGAAGTTATTTAAATCAGCAAAAAATAGAAATAATATCAGAACGGCTAAGTTAGCTGAATCGGCAGCGAAATCGGCAGTAAATGCCACCGGGGCTGTCTATCGCAATAAGATACAAGCCTATTCAGAAGCCCTCAAGTCAGAAGAAAATGCCGTTGATAGTTTCGATAACCATCAGAATGTTCGAGTAATTAAAAATACGATGAAAGACATGCTAAATCGCGTCAGCGGGAGCGGCTTAAAAGGACGCGGTCTAAAAGGAGCTGGAGTCGCTCCACTAGAAGGAGTCGTACGCCGTGGTCGAACCTACAATCTGAATGAGATTCAGGGCTTAGCAACTCCGAGTGCATACGTCTATAAGCAACTCGGGAGCAAGTACATTCGTTTGCCAGAGCTTGATAGTAAAACCCTAGTGATTGTACAGCCTAATCGACGCAAATGTGGGCCTAAATGTCAGATCAGTGATAGTCTCCAGACCATAATTAAAACCCTCGTTTATAAGCAGCACATCGACCAAGCTTCGTATGACAAACTAATGATTGACGACAAGAAGCTGTTCAAAGAGATCCTTGCGATCACTCACCTTCAGTACAATTTCCACGACAAGCTGGAAGACCCACTTGAGACCCTTCGAGCTGAGTTTGACAAGCTGAAAGGAGAGATGGACTTGGGGAACGACAATCCGAGCATCATCAAGCAGCTCAAGTCTCTCAGCGTGGATATGTACCGAAATCAGATGCTCAATGATAAAGATTTCAAGGAAATTATCGCTAGACTACTATAAACCATGTTCTTCTTCAACCCCCGCATTATTTCCACTTCTGGTGGTAGCTATGGCGACAACAGCGACCTAAACGTTGCTGAGCTCAAATCTATCATGAAGAACATCATCATCCATGATCGTCCGCAGAAGATGCAGGCAGCCGTGTGGGCTACTGATCTCGACAAGTCCATCAAGAAGGTAGATGCTTCAACTCAGACTGAAGGTGGTCGCGTCTGGGCTTACCAACCGAAGAAAAAAAAGACTGTGAAGACTTTTGCTATCTAAGCAATACCATTCCTCACCAGTTTATTCCGATATCCTCGATAAACATTGATTTTTTTGTCGCTGATACTGACCTCAAGTATGGCTGACTCTCCTTCGGAGGTTTTGGTAGGGAGGAAAACACTATCACCAAGAACAACGATCTTGTCAGCTTGTAGTAGGGTAGATCCAACAATCTGACTCGGTTCATCGCTAGTGAGATTTGTTCGTAAATCTTTACTCGGTCTGCAACCCATGGCTTATGTATTACCAAAGAAATGTTATCGAGAACCAGTCAGCTGAATATGGATGTGTAATGTCAATAGGACCATGACGCTTGTAGTATCTACCCCTTCGCTTCTTATCATTGTGATCATAGTCGCTATATGCTTTTAAGCTCGATATTGTTCATAAGGGGTACCATCCCGCTTAATAGCACCAAAAGGTATAATCCTACCATCATCAAACACAGCATCATACTTCTTGTTTCTTCGAGTTGAGATACGGAACCTGTACGCGTCCATTTTCTATATTCATCCATAGATAACTGCTTTCAATTCATTTAGTTTTGATCTCAATTCATCGATCTCCTTATGCTGACGAAGGACCAGCTTGTACAACAGGCATGCCATTTTGGAATACTCAACCGAGTAGGACATCCCCTCCATGTTGGTCTCGGGGTCAACGACGTGCATTTCTTCGCTTTTGTGGAAATTAACACAGTGCGGAAGTCCAGCTCTTAGAAGATCTTGCGCTGAATAACCAACCTGCAATGGAACGCTATCAGACTGATTTCGATATCTATAGAGCTTTGGCTTAATTTTTAGCATCGAATCAGCGACATCATCGCTTAACTCAGCCCAATCCTTTTTAATGCGCTCGTCGGACCAGCAATAGAGCCCGGTAGAAGCCACCAAGGCACCCGAGCAGCAAATACCTACAGCGACTGACGAGAGAGGTCCAGTGGTACTAACGAGACATCCAGATGTATTGAAATACGCAACGCCCGATCCGCCGCCGTCGATGGTAACTGATACGGTCGACGTTACGTGGAGAACATACAGTGGGGTAGTAGTACCAATCCCGACGCGTCCAGCTGATGTAATCGTCATTCGCGTTGAGTTGGATGTCATCGTTCTGAAATCATTCGCGCTGACTGTTCCCATTGCAATGGCAGTTGTGGATGTTGATGCCGGACCATTGTTCATCTGAAATGCAAAGAGTAGCTCAGATGCATTGCCGTTGCTCATACAGAGAGACATGTTCCAACCGGTGCTTCCATCGTTAAACGAGTTATTAGATCGAATGAACATATTGCCGTTACATGTAAAATTGGCGGTTCCATATGAAGCATTGGTATATGGGGTATTTGTATTGTATAGTAGTTTATTGATGGTATCACTGATAACATAGAGACTAGCTCCATTTGGGTACGCATTCGTTCCAGCGGCGTTAAGACAGATCGCATCCGAGCTGCTGGCAATGCCGAAACAACTAGCAGCACCTGATTTGTAATTTCTGGTCGAGCCAATATCAAAACATAGACGATGGGTCTGATTGGCAAAAGTAGCACCAGTACCTTGCTTTGAGTTCCATTTCATAACAAGAAGATCATCCATTGTGGCAGATTGGGCAGTAGAGCAAGAATCAGCATTATCAGTGCTGGTAAGCGTTAGAATTGGATATGCTTTTGGATAAGATAGGTTCGTTTGATTGGTAGCGATAGTCAATCCTTCGCTATCGCTAATTCGGTATATTGATATCTGCTCTAATCCCGGAGTGAGATCACCAAGAACGAATCGTTTAAATCCTGAGCTCTGCCCTGCTACGCCATTGCCCATACTGAGCATAGCATTAGTTCCGCTAAATCGCAACATTCCACCGCACGTAAGACCAGTTAGAACACCAAGCGAAGCGATATTTGGCTGAGCCGATGTAGTTAAAGTTCCAGATAGGTTGGTTCCAGTTATGGTGCCAGAGGCGGAGATATCTCCATATTCATCGAGAGCACAAGATGGTATCGTCTGGCGTATGCCAACAAACCCGTTATCGCTGACGACAAGTGTATTGATGGAATTGACTCCCAGACCGAGGTAATGATTCGCAAGATTCGAAGCATTGTAATAAAACCCGATGCAACCAGACATATCAGCTGCTATGCTTCGCCCAATATTCAGATAGCAGTTGGAGCCCGATGAAAGAGAAGGCTATAGAATCCTACCGATCATGCCATATGTTCCGCTGGCGGAAACGCTCAGTGTGGTTAACGTTCCCAGTGAAGTAATATTAGGCTGGCCGCGGTTTGTAGCGTGCCAGTTAGATTTGTTGCTGACAGAGAGCCGATACCAGTGATGTTGCTTGAGCTGTCAAGCACGAGAGCTTTAGACGCAGCTGCTGTGCCTGGCGTGATGCTTAGAGTATAGGCTGGTGCTGACGCTACGGATGAACCGTTCACACTCAGGCTAGAGCAGCTCAGCGCACCAATACCACTAATATCGCTCCCAGTTCCTGCAACAAGGGCAACACCGGGTGTCGCTGTCCCTTGAGTGATACCAGTAATGTAGGTTAGTCGATAATCGTTTTTATTGAGATAGAGGGTTTGTGCGTAATCATACGTTAGAAAACCGCTTGCATCCAGCAGGAGATTGAATGCAGGGTTGTAGATCGGTGATGTGAATATTGTTGAGGATTCTAAAACCTGAACTCATAGTTGTTTTTGTCTCGAGCTATATAGATCGAGTGATTAAAGACGCGATCATGAGCGATATTCCAGATTTCGGAGCTTCACTTCCGAAAAAGTTCAAATCAACATCCATGGGTGATATCCCCGCGCTTGATATTAAATCTCTATTTAGAATGGTTGTGCTTGGCCCATCGTTCTCAGGGAAAAATAATCTATGTATGTTCATCCTAAAGCATTCTCCTCACGTGTTTGCGCATCTAGCAATTATTGCTCGTAATCCTCATCAAGAGCCCTATGAGTATCTACGCGACAAGTTGGATGGATTCATCACGTTTGCTGATCCCGATGCTCCACCGAGTGTTGATCAAGTACGTCATACTCCAATGAGCTCTAATAAACCTGAGCTCGTGATCATTGACGATTACAGCAACAATAAGCTACTTCAGAAGAATATGTTCTCTCATTACTTTACTAGAGGTAGGCACTTCAAATTGAGTACCATATTCCTTTGCCACAGCTACTTTGCCACAGATAAGATGATACGATTGAATGCGGAGTATGTAGCGATCCTAAAGGCTAATTCGAAGCGTGATTTGCAGATGGTTGTTAAAGATTTCAATATCAAAGGAGTGGATGACCGCTCGATCGTCTATTACTACAATAAAGCCACTGAGCGAAAAGGACAAATGCTATTCATTGACTCGGTCAAGGGTCAGATCCGCTACAACTTCGACAGGCCAATCGTGATTGATGATTATGAATAAATATGATCTAAATTTTGACGATAATCATATACTAACCAACATGGCAAGCTTTGTTAAACTCGACAGTACCAATCTTGTTCAAGATGGATACAATTCGACTTGGAAGTATTCGTTTCCTGGTTCCGCAGCTGACTTCCGTGATGTAGTCTGCGCTATCCAATCAATTACGATGTACAATAGCGAATACAATATTGATTCAGCGCAATTCCAGAACACTACTTTCAAAGTTGAAGTCCCTACCGCAGCTACTACTTCTACCATCAGCATCACTCTACCAGATGGCATATATTCTTATGACAATATTAACCAAAGCATCCAGACGGCTCTCGTCAATGCTGGAGCGTATTTGATCGATCCATCTGGGAACAACGTATTTTATCTGAAAGTAAGCGAGAACAGCGTTTATTACTCATGCCAGATCGATTTCTCCCCAACTCCAACAACTTTACCAACGATCGGTGGTACTTGGACAAGACCTGCTACTGGCTTGTACTCTACTGGTGGTACGGGTTTGCCTACCACGACTCGCGTTCCTCGACTAATCATCGATAATGCTAAATTTGGAAAGGTATTAGGCTTGACTGCTGCTACTTACCCATCAGCTTCTGCTACGGTAGCCAGCGCTCAGCTGTCAAACATCATTCCACAGATTCACCCCACCAGTTCATACATCGTTCGTTGCGATTTGATCAAAAATGAATATGTTGCTTCGGGTGATATTGTAAGTGCATTCGATAGAGGTGATGCTGCGATTGGAAAGGTAATTTCTTATAAACCGAGTCAATATGCTTGGATGAATACCCATAATGGCTCACGATCAACAATTACGCTCAGCATCTACAACCAAAACGATAAGAAGGTAATTTTCCGAGATACTTCCGTTTCTATCATGCTCCTACTGAGACCAAAAAAATAGAGTATTTGATAGTATTTTTTTCTTACAATGTAAAACTACCTCCGGACTTGCGCTTCGCTCTGAGCGCAGCCATCTTTGCCTTCATCTCAGGCGATCCTTTCGCTAATTTCTTACCCTTAGGTTTGGCTACTCCGACACCATAGCGACGACGGACTTCACCTCGTAGGGACTTGATTAGATTTTCATGCTCAGGCTTGGTTGCCTTGGAGAGGAGGTATCGCTCACCAGCATCAGCCACATCTGTCAGAACTCCTCTTCGCTTAGCATAACCAAGAGCATTCTTCGCTGTATTCTTCACGTCCGCCATGGATACGCGACCACCCTCCTTATCGCTGTCAGAGTCATAAACTCCGATACCTGTGAGAGACTTGATCGCAGCTCTGGCTGGGACAGCAGCTGTTGGTTGTCCAGCATAGGTGGCTAAAGCAGGAACAGCAGCATCTACAGCCTTGCTTAGGAGTCCAGAGTCCTTAGCGAACTTAAATCCCTTTTTGATGCCACCCCATACTTTGCTCCAAATTGAGCTCCTTGGGCCTTCTTGTAGCCCTTCTTCACTTCGTGCTTAGTGATGTCGATTCTAACACCACGTCCAGCTTTACGAGCCTTGAGCGCCTTCTCATAGGAAGCAGGGTGGAGATGGATAATGGAGCCACTACCCTTCAGTTCGTTGGAGGTTAGACTGAGCTTACCAGTCTTGAAAGCTTTTCTCAGCTTTGGAGCTGGTACGTTGCTTGAAATAGTTAGTTCGCGATACATTATTGCTATATAGTTTGAAACATTGTTTGTAAAGAATAGTCAAATTCAGATCTTTAAATCTATTTAATAGATTCATCTTATTTTTTTGTTTGCAATACAACCAGAGCATACACCATATTCCACAGTAATCACCATACGTACCTTGGAATTGCTTGGGGTTGTACTTACCGATTCCGTACTTAGTTGGACCTGCCTCGCCCATTGAATCGAATAATTCGCCATCATGGACAGCCGTCCAGTGTCCTACATCAAGATTAGGTGGTCTAAGTAGAATCAGGTATGTACCTTTCTTCGGGAGTGGCTTTTTATCTCACTGGACTCAAATATGTCATCCAGGTGCACATTTAATCGCTCTGCGAGTTCAATGAGGTCGTGGTCGCTGGTAATTGGCTTGATGAGGTCAGTCATAACAATTTAATTTCCAGAAACTATATTAGAATCCATATAGATTCAACGATGAGTGAAACTCAACTATCCGACCAATATTTGTACCAGAGTTCGCTGAAGAGCGACCCGGAGATCAAGGTATCTTCCAGCAAGCGTACTCCTTTTGTTATTGACCTGAATCAGGGATCGTACCAGAATGGTGTTATCACTATCGATGCTACGGCTCAGCTTAATGGGTCTGAAGGTTTTGCTTCGCTCCGTGATGCATACATCATGCTCCCATACAAGGTCTCGATGAAGAATGGTGGCACTGCACAGACTCTAGCAGCTAATCGTCTCTGCACTACCCTAAAGTGTGGCAACTGGAATGTTATCGATAGCCTTTCCCTTGAACTCAATGGTAAGACCATTGTCTCTATGGCTGATTACAAGCTGTTCTGGAACAACGTTCGCACTCAGACTGGATACTCGACTCAGTATGTAGAAAAGCATGGAGCTGAGTCGTTCCTGTATCCGGATGCTGCTCAGTCAGTACTTTACAACTCTGCTGTAGCTGCATCCGGTGATGCATATACTAACAATACCGCATTTACGAGCACGCTCGGTGTACAGTCTCAAGGTGGAGCTACTATCCCTAATGATGGTTTCGTTAAGCGCCTTCTGTCGAACCCTCCTACGTCAGGTGCTGATTTCTCTACAACTTGGCCTTCGGTCGGAGCTGCTTCTGCTTCTACCACCATTTCCAATCAAACCGCACGTGGTGCATTTGTATCTGGTGTAGCTACTGCTAATGGAATCATGGGAACTTGGAATTATATGCTCAAGGTGAAGCTGACGGACTTGCATTCGATCTTCCGCGAGCTTGACCTCATGGCGAACCCTCAGATTCGTCTCCGTTTCCGTGTGAATCAGGGTACTTCTGTCGTTGCCGGTGATGCTTCTAAGAATATGTCGCTAACATCAACCACCCTTGCCTCGGGTAATACTTGCCCGATCATGATCGCAAGTGCTGCGAGTGGTAATCCTATGGCGGGTGTTCTTGCTGCTTCTGCTGGCTTCAGTGTTTCGTGGGGTGCCGTAGTTAATGCTCTTGAATCTACTGTTGATGGTACGTACATGCCTTTCACCACGGCTCGCCTATATGTTCCTTTCGTACATCTCGAGAACCCTCAGGCTATCATTTCCAAGCCAGTCAAGAAGGTCCGCTACAATGATTGTTATGCTCAGTGGTTCAATCAGCGCGCTGGCACTGGTAAGTCGTTGACTCAGCTAAATGCTTCGTTTGATCTACAGCTATCACCAAGCGTTAAGAACGCCAAGTATATTGTACTACTCCCCTTCGCTGAGCAGACTGGCAACTTTGTTAGCGCTGCTGTATAGCAATTTCAGTCTCCGTTCGATAGTGCTCCTTGGACTGTACAGCCTGGCTCGACGGTTCGCAACTTCAATGTTAGAATTGGTTCGACGCAGGTGTTCGATATCAGCCATGATTATGACTTCCATCACTTTACGAACGAGATTGCTAAGATTGGAGCTATTAATGGTGATCTGACTCCTGAACTTACCAATGGACTGCTTGATTACCAGACGTGGTCTCTATCTAACCGCATGCTAATCGCTGATGTCAGTCGTTTGACTGAACGTGATGTACCCCAGTCGATTCAGATCCAGGGTACTAATGCTGGCTGCCAAGGTGTAAATATCCTTGTTTTGGTTGTCAGCGAACAAGAGCTATCCTACGACCGTCTAACCGGTGAGGTGCTTGATTATACTACTGCTTAAGTTTTGAATAAAAAAAAACATTATTTTTAGTTCAGTTCCTTAAGTAGCTTGGGGCACTTCTCAATTACGTATTCACTCTTTCGAAGCCAATCGATATAATTGGAATCAATTCGACTGATTTGCTTAAGAGACTTACCACAATATTTTCCCCAGGTCATCAAATACGAGTTGTCATCATTTAGGAATTTCGAGTGGAGGAAAAACTTCATATCCTCACTGATATTGAGACTTGGTTGGTTGTGAATCCATCGGCAGTATCCGGGATCTGTCTCGAATACTTCTTCAATGGACTTGCCCTTGTATTTACCAAAAGTTAGCGTGGTCGATATGTTATCAGGTTGGTGTATCTATATACATAGCCCCTTAATTTTTTGAGAAAAAAATAAAATAATTATAAAATTCAGTCGAATCCTATGAAATTCAGACGAATCCTGTGAAATTCAGAGTTATTTTGTGAAATTCAGAATTAGTTTGTGAAATTCACAGATTTACACAGCCTTGTCGAAGATGTGGCACATCTTGGGTGGTGTGTTGAAGTAGTTGTTCATATCCAAGAAGTTATCAAGATCACCACCGAGATCCCCTTCGTAAGCATCCTTATCGAATTCATTCATGTATCTAATACTATCGGTACAAGCGTTGCCTATCAACGCGATGATGTACTCATTGTTGCACATCTTCAACCATACAGTCAATAACACAGGACTGATGTCATGGTCAAGACTACATGATTCGCGAGCACAGAGTTGAAGAAACTTAATGGCTTCAGGTACTATGTCGATATGATTTAAGTATCCGAAACTATAGTTGCTGAATACATCGAATGCGGAATGGTTCTTAACATTGAAGTATCCTTCGTAATCAAACCATGATTCGGGGATCTCAGGTAGATGCGTTGGCGCAGTCGCCGGTCCACATTCGGCTACGAACTCCTCTTCATCAAACTCTAATTCCTTTACATCCCATTCATTGGCTTTCTGAATCTGTACGGTGATAATATCACGAATTGCTTGCTCGGCTTGGTTGTTGTTGTTCATGGTTATGGTCGGTTGGTTGGATCGGTTGATCGTATATATGTTGTTATTATACTTTATATATTCTTATGGTCGGTTGGTTGGATCGGTTGATCGTATATATGTTGTTATTATACTTTATATATTCTTATATCAGGATCATTTTACTTTCTATAGCAAATGTATGGTGGGGCATTAGACACCCTGTAGTATGTTGTGAAGCAAAAGCCATTTCGTTGCATCAGCGGTGGTCGAGAGGTAGTTTAGTTGAAATGTTTATGCTTTCCACCAGAGCCATAAGATTCTATCTGAAGTAGCACTAATAAGTAAAGGACTTTCCTTTGCACCAGGATGGTGGAGAGGTGGTTTAGACGAAATCGTTCCTTGGGTTATTTGACTGGATATGGCGAGTTTGGGTGGACTTTTGGGTGAAAGATTTTTTTTTACATGACTTGTACCGGATCTATACTCCTGGCGTTGGTCTGAGTGATGCACGACATGCACGTGTGGTAAATGGAGGTGGTCTCCGTGGCCGTCGGTTTGATCTCGTGCATGCAGTGGGGCTTCTCGGCGCAGATCGGGGTACATGTAGCCGTAGCAGAGCAGCAAAACGGTGTGACGGTACACAATGGAATATTCAGTTAAATTACGCATTGTGTGTCAGTACACAATGGAATGTCAGCTTAAATTACGCAGTATGTGGCAGTATGTGACTCAAACTCGAGTCACAACTGGTCACATACTCGTACTTTATCTTGAAGTCGTATGTGACAGCAGTCGCGGCCGAGCTGAAAGCACGACCCACGTGCACACGTTCATCAAGCAGGGGCCGGCCACCATGTCCATCCACTGGACGCCGTGAGCTGCTGCGTGGACGACAACGCCGATATAATCGAGATCAAGCATGACATACAGCTCATCTAGCTCAAGCTGCACGGTCGAGTACGAGGACATGTCGACCAACTTCCAGGCGGCGCAGCTCATCGCGGCTTACAAGCGTGCGACGTTCTGGCTGCAGAACTTCATGCAAATCTCAAGCCTACCCATGCACAGCGTCTAGGCCACGACCGGCAGCCCACACCAGCTTCATCGAACATGTAGCTTCGTCTTGTTGCACAACCTAACAGCAAATATTGGTTTATGATGACTACATGTATTGTTTTGATTGAAGCAGCTGGATCGAGCAATGCTATGAGGTAAGAGGGCTGCGATAACGTTGTGTGACGAAAGTCCTTCGTTTCGGAAGTTGACCCGACGAAACAAGTTGCAATATTTTTGTTGATGTAGTTTTGAACTCGTGGATTTGTTTAGGTCAAATACACGTGAAATCAATCCAGGATAATTACACTACCGGGATGTACCCGACAACAGCACTCATGTTGAGGTTCTGCTATTCTCTACCTTTTGAAATGGCGGACATGTCCAAGGCGATCGAGGTGGGCAAATTTATAGTCTCTTACGTGTTTGATGCTGCATTCTCACTTGGAGTTGTTTTATTATGTCGAGGGGTGTTGTCAAGAGCAGGATTTCTACGTAACATGCTAGTGACGATCAGCATATTGCGTCGACCTGAGGTCGCTATTATTCCGGCCAATCCTGGAGTAGGGTCATTACTCAAGGAAAACGGTTGAATGGGTGAATGTGCGATGCTTCGTTGCAACATCCAACAATTCAACCGCATTGCACGTACGTCTTGCATTACGTTATGCTGATATTTTGTGCTCCCGACACCTTTCGAGGACGGCGAAGATATCGGTATCACAGATAATGATATTTTTTCTTATAACTCAGTGGATACACTTCAAGTACATCTCGAATAAATGATCTATTGGAGGTCGAGTGTTACTTCATCGAAAGCAGGTGCGAGACAACGTAGTAATGGAGGCATAATGAAAGATGAATTTAGTATCAAGTTGAAGTTCTAGTTCGCCAAAGTAGCTACATCTAGCTCCAGCTAACGCAATCCTCCAAATGCATTGCTGCGTCGGCGTTGCTATCCGAAAAAGCTCAAATCTTGGCCCCGGTTTGCTCTGTACAGCACCCGGACAAAGTATGACAGTCGGATATTCTAGATCAACGCCTCCGATGGCTGCCTCACGACGAGCCCATTGATGTAGCTTTCCGTGAAGTGGATGACAAATACGCCACAATTATTGATCCCTTTTCAATCGAAAAACGATCAAAGTCCTCCTTCATCAGTGGCTCAACATGCGACTTGCATATCCGCGAAAGTGTCCGATATCCTCCGCTGCGTTGGAGCGGATCCAGTTGAATAATTACGCGCTTGGCGTAGTCGATCACCACGAGACACCAGTGATTTCCACGAACATTTACAGTCATCAAGACAATACCTGACTTGTGTGAAAATACCTCACACAAGTCAGCATTGCTGCCAATGTCTTCTGGTGGAATGTACTCGAACCTACTGGCATCTACAAACCGTACTTCTGGTCGATTTTGAGTCATGGCGTCCACCGCCAGTCGGCTACACATATCGTTGAGCCATTCACTACCTCGGAAGGCTAGAAGCGCGTAGAAAAATGCGACCTAAACAGCAACATTCATAAATTAGCCTTATAGCAGTGTCCCCAACAAACATGTTCATCTGCACACACGACTCTACCTGATTGGGCGTGATGCTAACATTCGTGTAAACGGATGTTACTCTGGTTGCCGCGAGGATATTCTCTAGGCGGCTCTCACTAATTTGGCGGAGTCTTGCTTCCGCTGTAAGCCACTGAATGCAGACATCGATGGCTCTAATGAGTTTCTTTTTCTCGTGAAAAGTGGCCATAGCTTCGATAACACTGTCAGGATACACGATTGGATACCGATCTGGACTCGGATGAAAGGTTATACGGATATCATCCTCTGCAAGCAGCTCGATAACATGTTTGCGAATCTCGGTGCTCTCCGAGTTGACCGCACGATTCGGCTTCTCGCGTTCTTGGTTCAGTGCATCACGCTCACGATCCAGAGCCGTTTTATACGATGCAATTGCGTCAGTGGCCATCTTTACCAAACCATTGCCCAGTACACCGCAACCAATATCCAATACAGCCACGTCGTCGGATGGTTTTATCCGACACGCCGTCGGGACGATCATTGCGGAACTATTACGCACCGGGACACTCATCACGCTGGTGAGCCAATTGGCATGAGTAAAACCAGCATGCGATGCATCACATACTTCTTTCACCGTCACAAATGCCCAACTTGTATACCTGCCATATTGGCCAGAAGCGGAAGCGCCAGGATCGTCTCAATATTCATCATCTGACAAATTCCGATCAGGGATTTCAGGCAGTGCTGGTGTTGGTTTTGCAGGATACCACGCCCGCGTCCGCTTCGTTGATTTTGCGCGCCCACTAACTGTCACCTTTTGGTTCAGCTTGAATTGGTTGCTCTGCACAGGGTCGGTGTAACTTTAAGGGAGCTCGTTTGCCGCTATAATGGCAACGGTATCACAGCAATTTTTCGTCGGTGTTGCTGATGATGTGGGATCGACTGATGGACGCTCGATATCGTTGCGCATGTTTTTTTTTCTCCAGGAGCGTAGCGAAGCAGGGTGTACTGACAGCAACAGACTCGCCTGCCGAAACTTGCGGGATGCTTGATCTCTCTAACACGTTGTAAAACTTTTCCAGTGCTGTGTAGATCGCTTCAAAACGTTCCGTGCCGTTGGCAATTGCGACCTCGGATACTTTGTTCTGCAGGGCCTTGAATCGACACCACTTTTGAGTTTAATCAAGGGCCATGTGTCGTGGCTTAGCTTGCTTTATCTGCAGCATGGTAGGAGTAGGTGCTGCCATTTTCGCCAAGATATCATAACTTGTTTGCCACCTTGGGTGGATTTTACGTAATGGAATCCAGGGCTTCACCCGCAACTACACATATAAAACGAGCATTAGAGCGAGATGCTACCGACTAAACCAAACAAGTTACATACCGCTTTGCGGAAGTAAATGACGTGCAGACAGGGATGAAGCATCGTCTTGGAAAATGGACACGAGCATTCCCGATGTTCTGTATCTAAGGTGTATTTAAAGCCACCAGAACCATTCGCACGATGGCGGTACTCGTGACCTCCTAGACCTCCTCGTACATCGTACAGATGATTCCCGAGCGTAGAAAGTAGTGGGGGCATGTCCTATGCGCCTTGTGAGGCCGAGACGGTCGTGTCGGATATACCCGGGGACCCGACACCGGCTTCTCCCGGCCCGAGCGGAGCGCGTACGTCGAATAGGAGCGCTCGGTGCTGCTCGGACGTTGCTCCGTGATGGCGGCCAGCTCAACGACCGCTGCCAAGCCGGCTATTCGGCCGAATGTGCGGTCAGACACTCGGGGCAGAGGTGGTGGCAGGTCGAGGATAGCCGGACATGTAGCTTACATCGACGCCGAAGCAAGGTTGCACGATGGCGGTACTCGTGGCCTCCTAGACCTCCTCTTCCATCGTTCAGATGATTCCCGAGCGTAGAAAGTAGTTGGGGCATGTCGTATGCGCCTTGCGAGGCCGAGACGGTCGTGTCGGATATACCCGGGGACCCGACACCGGCTTCTCCCGGCCCGAACGGAGCGCGTACGTCGAATAGGAGCGCTCGGTGCTGCTCGGACGTTGCTCCGTGATGGCGGCCAGCTCAACGACCGCTGCCAAGCCGCATATTCGGCCGAATTGCGGTCAGACACTCTGGGGCAGAGGTGGTGGCAGGTCGAGGATAGCCGGACATGTAGCTTACATCGACGCCGAAGCAAGGTCGCACCATGGCGGCCAGCTCAACGACCGCTGCCAAGCCGCATATTCGGCCGAATGTGCGGTCAGACACTCGGGGGAGAGGTGGTGGCAGGTCGAGGATAGCCGGACATGTAGCTTACATCGACGCCGAAGCAAGGTTGCACGATGGCGGTACTCGTGGCCTCCTAGACCTCCTCGTACATCGTTCAGATGATTCCCGAGCGTAGAAAGTAGTGGGGACATGTCCTATGCGCCTTGCGAGGCCGAGACCATCGTGTCGGATAGGAATTGAAGGATGTTGATTAATTCGGCGTGTTGTCGCGGAGGTGCTGTCTCGTTGATGAATGTCGCACATGTACGCTTGTTGGAGCTGTACTTGGAAACTTCGCTGACGCTTTGCTCGTGGGCTCAATGTTTCCTAGTTAGTTTGAGATCGCATTGTTAACTCTTGCTGACACCAGCACTCGGGCGGTGGCAGTTATTATCTGTGTTGCATTGATACCGCGCTCGTTTGGATGGGCCTTCGTGGTCGTGTTGAGTCTGGGCAGTAGAGCCGAATGTTCTCGTAACGTTACTATTGCGTAGTTCTAGGGCACGAGTCTTGAGTATAAGTAGGTGACGTAGCTTCATTCGGCATTGGCTGGTATCCTGTTGGTGGTTTGAGGTGCTATGCGCTACGCTGATTGTCTGTCCGCCTGGGCGCGATACATGGACCTACTGCCGATTGCTGAATATCGATTGACGAGGTAGGAAGCCTGCTGGATCTCGGGGAGTGCAATGGTGAAGTGGGGTTGTTCTTGATGCTCTTGCGCTTGGTCCAGAACTTATTTCTCGATTGGTCCGGTGGAAATAGAGGTATGTGGGCTGGGTCAGAGGATGGCCGATGGCTGAGGTGAATGCATGCTGATTAGGAAGCTGTGCGATGTAGCCGCCGTGTCACCACTAGTCGAGTCGCGAGCTTTGTCTGATCGGTTGATACTCTGACTCTTCAGGAAAACGGAGTATCCTTCAGCTTCGCTACTTTTCACTACACTCCGTTGCGTTCCATTTGCTCCGCCCGAATACTCACCATAGTCGACTTGACGGACTGTTTCTCTCAGCCGCGCTGGCGACGCGACCTGCTAGCTGCGTTGAGGACGACGCCTTGCGGTGACCTGGTAGCTGCATTGCGGACGATGCGCGACAACATCTATCCGTCGAGGATGCATGCCCCGTGGCCGCTTGTTCTCGACACTGCGGGTCGTTGCCGATGGCTACATTTTCTGGTGGTCCGGTCAATTAGTCGACTTGATGGACGCCGACTGTTTCTTCAGTCGCTCTGGCGACGCCTCGCGGTGAGGTGCTAGCTGCATTGATGGCAATATGTCCAGGCAACCGGTGTGTCTGACTTTCGGACATCTCGGTCCTCCGGCGGGTTGCTCCTCGTCCGGCAGGCTGCTCCAAGCAGGTCTTCTGGCCCTAGGCGATATTCGCCTCGTTCCCGTGCACGAAATGCGCTGCACTTGTGGGTCTTGAGGCAAAACGGATTCTGTATTAGGTTATCTTGGTATCTCTCTCTCTTTTATCTTGGCTACAAGATCTCTCTGGTAGAGGTCTCTTGCGTCTTGGCGTCGATCTCCGACACACATTCTTGTTTTATCTTGATCTTTGTATAGTGAGGCGTCCCAGCCTCAACTTCGGGGCGCGCAATCGTCCAACGGGTCCGTGCCGCATCCTCGCACGTGGCCTCGACTGACTGGGTGATCGTGGTACTCTTGGTCGACTCTTCGCTCTTGACATTTCCTGACGTCTGACTTTACTTGGACTTTGTATGGGTGTATCTTCCAGAGTACCACCGCATCAGCAATTCCACTCTGTGACGTTCTCCTCTGGGACGCTGATCAGCTAATCGGCTCCGGGACATAAATCGTGAATCTTCGAGTCGGAACGCTTCCGGAGCTCGTCCTTCACGGGCGTCTTGGTCTTGTTGTCTGGTCTATGGGGTTCTTTCATGCTGGCTCTGTGACTCTGATCACTCGTCGTTTAGAGTACATTTCTCACCCTGATCTTTTTTTGTTCTCGTATGCAGACTCACAAATCTGAGTGCGTGGCGACCAGTGGATTTTTGGTTCAGTCACATCGTGTCACTTTCCGAGGAAAAGGGCACAGCCAATATTGGCCCTATTACAGGCAGTGGTGGCATTGAAGTGTGCGTAAAGCACGGGGGGGGGGCTAGAAGGTCGGGTTGCCACCGGGGGACCCGGACCTCCGTTCCAACCAGTAGGGCACCCCGCCCCTACTAGTCCCGGCCATTTTTTGGTTGTGCGGCCGGGGTCATGTCGTCAGACGCAGCATGCTCCATGTGCGCAATGACTGGGGCCGGGCAGGACAAGGCAGTCGAGACGCCCGGCCGATGATCTGCTTCAGATGCCGGAAGTCCGGACGGTGAGCGCCGACGGGCGAACCTCCGCAGACATCGACCTCGCGTACGATGAAGCCACCACATAGTCCTCGCGTAACGCGAGGGCGAAAGCTTCTTCCAGCGTGGCGGGATCAGCTCGCGTGAGACAGTACCGCGTCATGCCTTCGCGCATGCCGAACACAAAGACATGGACTTGGGACGCCATGTCGATCGGCTTCGTGATGATACATGAAGAGAGGTGGCGCGTCTTCTTGGACGTAGTCACGCATGGAGATCTTGCCTTGCTTGAGGGCGAAACGCGCGACTCATCTTGTGGCGGCTCGAAGGCGAGACGCAGGTCACTCTCGAGCGCCTCCAGAGTCGGGAACGCGTGTTGGTCGACGACGAGCTTGCCGAGGGCCCATTCCTTGGCCTTGCCGGAGAGACGAGACAGCAAGAAGTTCACCTTGGCTGACGGCGCCTCGATTAACCTCGAGGCGATGGCGATGTCAATCTCCCTGAACCAGCGATTCAGAGGGAGACGGTCTGGGCCAGTCCCAGAGTACGAAGAGGTCTCCATCTTCACGGCGTTTTTCTTGGACGCGTGCGAGGGAGTTGACACTCGCCGCTTTGCTTCGGCGAGCTTGCGATCCATGAACTCTTGGATGGCTTGGCGCTGTTGGTCGGGCGTCGATGAGCTCACCAGCGACGTGACGACAACTTCTCCGGACACCGCCGCGAGGCGGTGGAGCGCTTGCCACTCGATGGGCGTGAGATAGGGGAAGGTCGCGTGCTCCAGAGTCATGGCTGGAGGTCCGACGAGGTGGTCTTCATTCATCTCGAACTTGGTCATGGGAAGGACTACAAAGTGCTACCAGGTGTAACGGGCCTAGTGAGTACCCGTCAGAGCTTACACGTAGCGGTGAGGAAGCGTCCAGTTATCAGGGATACTGAGACCAAGTATTAAGTCTGAAGTAAAATCAACTCTGTTTTATTATTGGGACCAGGGCGGGGGCCCGTGGTCTAATGTGAACCAATCAAATGCAGGTCAACAGCTAACCCCACTTTCAGCCAATCAGATGATGACATGTCAGCACATGCTAGCCGTGTGCTGTTGTGCCTACTTATGTGATATCAGTAAGATATATACCTACTTATGTAAATGGAGGGCCCATTCAAGAGTTCGCCGTTTATTGATGGTGGCTCTGTTAGATGTTTAGGATGATGTATGCAAAAACATAAATGAGGGTGAAAATTGTGTGTAAGTTTATAGAATAATTACCATAAGTAAAATATATTGCAATAAATGTGTTAAATTGTAAAAAAATTAGTAAATTATGGTAAATTATTTAGATAAATTTGGTATTATTTTTGACAAAAATGAGTTTGAAATGTTATAGGTAGCTTAAAATAAATAAATTAAGATTAATGATGAGTAATTATATAAAAAGGTAAAAATGAAAATGAAGTTGTGGTTAGAAGTTCAGTAAATTTATGAAATGTTCAGGTTAAATTGATATTAAAGTTCAATAAAAAGGATTGTAGTTGATATTATGTATTTTAAAATAAAAAAAATAGGTAAGTATGTATATTTTATTGAATAATTAGTTTACATGATGTTTTTGTTTGAGAATATGATAATAAAGTATGATGAATAAGTAGAGGAATTAGTAGAAAATATTAAAGTAGAGGAAGGTGATAATATTAGAAAAATTGAAGGATATATATGTAAGTATGAATACTATATATATTCCAGGGCGGATACACGTGTATCCGGGGGTCCTGGCGGTCCCACAGCGGGCGTTACGTTGGGTATCCGGGGGTCCTTTCGACGTGTATCCGGACCCTGCGAACCCAATTTATTTTAGTTTAGGTAGATGTTGAAAATAGTTTGGGTAATCTCTATTTTTATTAACTGATGTTTACAAACCCTAAAACCTCTTTATATTTGAACCAACTGGTATTCCCACTACATTAAACCCATAAGTAAGGTGTATGAACCTGACGCATCCTACTGCTGACCCTATATAAATAATGTTTTCACCGTACTGCAGAGTATGTATCTTCACGACAGCAACGCTAGCCATCACCATCTACAATACCATATGGCACTGCCAGCAATGCTACGATGCCCCCAAGCTGGCCGACATGGCCGCAAGCGACAGCGCCAATTCTTTCAGCGCAGAAGTCTGCTGTGCGTCCTGGAGGCGCTCCCCGAGCTGGCCGACATGGCCGCGAGTAACGACGTCAAGCTTGGGAGCGTAGAAGTCTGCTGTGCGTGCTGAAGCTGCTTGCTAAGAGTTGCCGCCATGCCTGCGAGCAATTGTGCCAAGTTTGTGAGCCGAGGACTAGATTTGACCTGGAGCATCTCTCCAAGCTGACCGACATGGACGCGAGTACCAGCGCCACGTTTTTGAGCCGAGATCGCGATGTTTTCGGCCTGGAGGCGCTCCTCGAGCTGGCCGCCATGCCCCCGAGAACGGCTGCCAAGTTTGTGAAGCCGAGGCCTCCAAGTTTCGGTCTGAAGCAGCTCCCTAAGCTGGCCGACATGGCCGCGAGCAACCGCGCCAAGTATGTGACCGTTCGAGGGGGACGTGTGTGGATTCTCACTCCCAGAAAAAAGGTCAAGTTCACAGTTAGGCGGGGACTCGGGCTCGTACACCGGGAGTGAACCGTACTATTCCATATATTAGTTGGTAAGCACACTCTTTCGCAGAGGAGCTTCTCCATTCCATATTAACTGCAGTCTGGGAGGTTTGTTAGTGATCGGCTCCTGGAATTATTGATAGATTACTGTGTGGTAGGACTGTGTATTGGTCTGAATATTTTCCTCCAACCGGAGGTGGTGCGTGAGTCAAAAAAAGGAAAAGGGGACGTTTGGAGATTGACCAGTATCTCCAAGCGGCGAACCCAGTTGTACTGGAGTGTTGACCCACCGTCCGAGGGTCCAAAAGAATAAGTGACGGATAGTTGTGTGTATTGTATTCTGTACTTTGAGATTGGTTATCTTAACTCTGGGAGAGGGTCTTGTTAGTAGGTCACTACTTCTCACTAATTGTACGAGCGGCGTTCGGAAGTATCCGTCTGCGCTCAGTACTCTAATATTGTCTATATCTGTATTAACAACTCACTAGGTGGAATCCGGTCCACCGAAGACAAACGGCCCGAAAAGGGGATTACGCATGGTACACACGCCACTCCGAACGAGACTTCTCGTTTGGAGGTACCCGCCTGTCCTCCGTCCGGAAGTCCTACTTTCAGAAAGGGGACGGGTCTCTAAAGGGTAGCGCGAGCACTATACACCTGGGCGGCAAAAAGTTGTCACCGACTTCGCCACAGCTGGTGCGCATGCCCGGATTTGGTTGTCTAGAGATTTCACCGAGTTGTTGTATTGATCTGATTCAAAGGGTGCTGATTGTTGACTTACTTCGTAACTGTGGTTATGGTTCGGAGAAGTAGCGTGCAAGAAGGTGAACGCGGAGAGGCAGGACGCGGTGAGGCGTCACGAGCTTCGCGTCGGGTACAAGGGCTGCCGCCGGAAGAGCACAAGAGCTTGGACGAAGTCAAGCGCGAGGCTCGGAAGGCTAACGCTGCGAAGCGTAAGGCCGCCGAGGAAGAGAAGAAGAGACTGGCCGCGGTCGAAGAGCGACCGTCATCGGGACCGGATGTTCAAAATGCGCACCAAGCATTTCCGATCGAAGAGACAGGTGAAAAGTCGCCGGGCGACGCTGTCAGTGAAGGCGGGAACGAAGAAGAGCTCAAGAGGCCAGCGTTGGGAACGCCCGAGAATGAGGCCAAGAGTTTGGAGAATCCCGCCCGGAGGCTGGAAGTAAGCGCCCCGAAAGAAGTATCCCTGGCTGTGGATGGAATTTCGGATTCTCCGCAGCCAGATGAGGAGGTTGAAGCACTTCCGGAAGATGACGCAGATCTTCTAGACGAGGCGTCGTCAGTCAAAGATGAGAAGCCACTGGTGACTGTTCAAGAGGACAAGGAGCTCCCAGAGGTCAACGTAGTGGTCACCACCCTGGATGACCCTGGTGTCCGACCTGTAGAGGTTCCCCGAAGAGACTTCGGAGTGAGCGTCGCGGAAGTACAAGCGCGCAATTATGTGGTGGAACAAGTTCGGCGCTGGGAGCGTGCTCCATCTGGAAGGATTACGCCTCCATATGTGGAGTACACGTGGCCCGCTGTGATATTGGATACCGCGGGTTGGCAGACAGCGAAACTCACGACGTCTGGGTACTTGCGAGATTGGACGTTGTCGGCGAATAATGAAGACGCTTGGGTTGTAGAATTGCGCCCAGAACGACGGGTGCCAGCAGTGACACAAGATCTGACGGCGGCAACTATCCCGCCTGGAATGTCATCTCCGAGAGAGAGTGTAGCTGCACTTCAGACTCTCCTCTGTGAGGCTGGGTTCGAGTTCACAAACCTCATTCCGGAGTGGTTCAAGACGCGTGCGTCGAAACTCCATCGAAGCAAAGTTTATACGGTGGTGGCGGATCTGCTGCAACGGCTTGGTGTGGAGATGATGGGGTGGCAACAAGTGACGGCTAAAGCTACGGGGAAATCATTACTTCCGGCAGGAGCTCAGTCGGAACGTCCTCCCAGATTGGATTATCATGCTGAAGATGCAGAAGGTGACCTCTTCATGAATGATTACGAGCCGGATGTGTTGGGCCGAGAATTTGTGATGCGTTTCAGGACTCTGGGTATCCGAACGACCAGAAGCACAAGAGGATCATCACAGAGTGAACCAGACACTAAACGTCCACAAGCGCATCCGCCCCAGCCCCCATCCTTGTGTTCGTTGCCGCTCTATACTTCGTCAGGGACGGAAGGGCCAAGCACAGTACCCCCCAGCGAGGCCAACTCTGCGGTCCAAATGAGTGTCTCCCGGAAGACGGAATCAGATTCTGTTCCAGGTCAGTCTGATGTTTCCGGACAGTCAAAATTTTCACAATGAAGTTTCGCAACTGGAAGCCTGTCGTCCAGGGATGAGCCATCGGGTTCTTCTATGTGGTCGTACGAGGGAGGACACATGCCTTATGTTGGTTATCGCCCTATGGTGATGACAGCTCATGGAGCCAGTGGTATTTTGCCAAGTGGCGCCGAGATGGGTATGTACGTCCAACAGACGGTCATTCTACCCACCCAAGAATTGAGGCCCGATGAAGAAGATGTAGACATGGTGGAATCTGAAAGGGACGCCAAGCCGGTGAAGGCGACTCAGACGCGTGCACGCCGGAAAGAACGCAAGCCGGACCCCCATCGAAAGAGGAATCTTCTGATGACAGTCGTCGCTCAGGACGACGACGAGTTGGAAGACATCGTTCTTCCAAGCGGACGTCTGAACGTCACAGATCATCATCGCGACACTCAGAACGCTCCAGTCGCTCTGGCCGTTCTATCAGGTCCACAGGATCGACTCAAGCAGCTTTGAACTTTATGTTCAAGATGCAGGAAATGATGGCCAAGATGGAAACACAGCAACGTGAAGACACCCAGAGTATTAAGCAGAGCATGAAGGCCGAAGTCGTTCAAGCTCTGAGACAAGATATGGGAGCTAGGAAGAGCGAAGTGCCACCTGTGCTACTGCCTGACAAGTCATATCTCACTCCAATGACGACCGAAGCCGTGGAAGCGTTGCGCGCTGAGGCTATCCTGGGTGAACGTCAACGTCTGGAAGCGCCGCTGGGAGATTATCATGCGCAGGTAGAATCTGAGAAGGAACGCCAATCTCTGGAAGTTGCGAAAGCAGCTGCCCGACTGGAGTCATCCCGAAAGGAGTTACAAGCCCTTCAGGAAGCACGAGAAAAGGACCGAGAAGCGGCGCTCAACATCCAGAAGTTCCATGCGAGTCAGCTACGGGATCTGCGTGTGGCAATGTCCCAATCTGACTCTCGCGGTTCCGTCCCAACGCCGGCGCAGGCCTCCGTCCCAACACCGGCTGCCCAAGAGAATGCAGACAGCCATTTCGCGGCACAGTTACAGGCGACCCTGCGCGGCTTACAACAGGCTAAGGCCAAAAACGTTGTCGCAAAAAAGGTCAAGAGTACGACTCAAGTGAAGACGGAGCAAAACTCTGAGAAGCGAGGGCCTCCCGAACGTACTCCACCTGGAGGTTCACAGCCACCCAAAAGAAACGCTGGGAAGTCAAGGTCGAGACGGGATTCAGCAAAGAAGATTTCCAGGCGAGGAAATGACCCTCATGACTCTGACCCAGATTCAGATTCGGACAAGAAGGATGATGCGAGTTCCGATGATTCGGACAGCAGTTTATTCGAGGAGTCAGTTCCAAACGCGATGACCTCGAAGACTTCTCAAGCAGGAACCACAGTGTTTACGTACAAGCCGTACGTGAATGCTTCAGCTCCGGAAGATTTCAATGAAAAGGCATCACTGTCGACACGCATTCGTTGGTTGGTGAAATTCCAGAGCATGGCAGTTCAAGGAGGATGGTCTGACAAGATGCGTATCTATGAGATGAAGTTGAAGTTGCCGTCTTCGGCTCGAGATTGGCGTTACAACTTGGATGAGTCTGTTCGTCACAGCTGGAAACGGTTCCTGAAAGCGTTCAAGGAGAAGTACTGCAAAGCGAAAACATCGGACTCTGAGAGGTATTACAGTATGACCCAGAAGAAGACAGAAGCTCCGTTGGAATTCTTCTACCGGCTGAATCGGGTTGCAAATAAAGCAGGAATCTACTTCCGGAAGTCATCCAAAGAGAGGGAACGTCACTTCAAGGTATTCACGAAGAAATTCCTGGACTCTTCGCTTCGCTCCACCTTGCAAGGACAACGTCTGCACAGCCTGGAAGATCTGGAGTTCGTACTCAAGCAGTACGAAGAGATGCATCAGGACGACGATTATGAAACTCCTCCGACCATACATGAACCTCGCCCAGACTACATGACCGCTGGGATGTTTCATCCGAAACGCCCGGCCAAGGCTTATGTTGCATAGCGTGGAGGCGAGTCACACTCGGAAGATGGGAAGCAAGTGCGATTCCAGGAGGCAGCCGAAGAAATTCCCGATCAGGAAGCCGAAGGCGGACAGGAGTCCCAACTGACTGAGGATTGGTCTCGGATGTATCGAGCGATGGAAAACGCCGGGTGGAAACCACCCGCAGTGGATTTCCGACCCAATATTTCGTCGCCTCGATTTGACAAGTCCAATACGTCCAGGTTCTGTGAAGCATGCAATCGTTTTGGGCATACCGAAGATCATTTTTGGTCAGAACTTCAGTGCGATCGCTGCCATCAACAAGGACATCCGGCCCAGTACTGCAAGATGCGTCCGTGTGCGTTCTGTTCCAAGTTCCATTGGGAAGTCTGCGACGACTGGAAGGTTCTCCAAACGCTGAAGTGCCTGGCCTCACAGGGAACGCTTGAATTACCGAAGTCACTCCGGAAACAAGTTCTGGGGAATGAAGAAAATTCTGGGGAAGAACAATTAAATCTGTAAGCCTGCTGGATGGGGATCCAGAACGCGCCGGGCCGAAGAAGCCCCTAGAATTGTGTGCCTTAGTGTATATGGGACCCGAGTTTAAGAGTCGGACACAAGGTAAACACAAATGCATGACTGTATTTCAACATGATGATTCTCGCTCTGATGATTCTAGTTTGGACATCCCTGGTTGGGATATGCCTATCGAGTTTCGTTTGGAGCCTGGCGAAAGGTTTGGATGGTGGAAGAATCACGAGACAGATGATGAACGGAAGGTGGCGATGGTGCATGGTGCGGTGAATAACCACCGAGTCCCGATAATGTTGGACACACGGAGTGGAGAGTGAACACTTAACTTGAGTTTGAGCTTACGCGCTAAGAGCATCTCCACCGGTGTTTGAGTAAAACTGTGCGTAAATGATTTTGTGACCAAAATATTAGATCGTGCAGTGCAGCTTTGCTTTTAAGCATACTCACCGTCCGAAAGTACAGGTTTGTGAGCAAGTACAGGTTTGTGAGCAAGTTTGATAAAAAGGCTGTACTTTCGGACGGTGAGTATGCTTAAAAGCAAAGCAAAGCTGCACGATCTAATATTTTTGGTCACAAAATCATTTACGCACAGTTTTACTCAAACACCGGTGGAGATGCTCTTAGCGCGTAAGCTCAAACTCAAGTTAAGCGTTCACACTCCACTACGTGTGTCCGGGTTGGGAGGAGTACCCACCGTCATTCGATCCAAGGCTCAAGTCAAGGTAGGTCACCATCGGTCCAAGAGTAGTATACATTTTGGACTTGTGGGTTGCGAATATTGGAGAAGGGATTGATGTCCTCCTGGGCATGGATTTCATGTAGGGTATTTCCCAAAACGTGGACCCCCTCCACCTGCCATTTCCCAAAAGGTGGACCCTGCACCAAAGTAGCGTGGCACACATAGATGTAGTACCGCGGTGTGTGGGAGCGGTAGACTGCGACTCTCGGGCCGACGACTCCCGAAGGGTGCACTGAGAGCACGTGTCGGTGCTGCGCTGCTGATGCTGCGCGTGCAGTAGGCGCTGCTGCTGCTACAGGAGATGCAGCACATGATGAAGCTGCTGCGCCTGTAGATCGCGTAGCGCATGAAGGAGCGCGGTGTGGAGCTGCTCCACTCGGAGGGTGGAATACCTATTGGTGGTGGAGGAGCTGTCGGTGGTGGAGGAGCTGCGCATGAAGGCGTCGCTGTGCGTCTCGGACACGCTGCTCGTGAAGGAGTCGCTGTGCATCTCACACACGCTCCTGGTTAAGAAGTCGGCGCGCAACGCGGATACGCTGATGTTGGAGG
>JAIKVD010000122.1:0-31098 GCA_024679075.1 Phytophthora uliginosa | reverse complement strand
AAAACTACCAATATGTACTGTATCGTTCACGATTGCTCCACTTGCTCCCAGGACTCTTTAATCTCATCGCCACCGGTAGCTTGGGGTTACTTGACCCTTCATGTGCAATGGTAAGTACACAACTATGGCAATGTTATTGATAAAAGGGAATCTCTAACGCGGAACTATTGTGTGTGCAATGGTGCTTCTAGCTGTTTGCGCTGTTGGGATGCGCATTGCAGAAGCCTGGTCTCCTCTACTAGAAGTAGAATACGAATAACTCAGGCGATAGTGTACGTATCATTACAACTAACGCTAGACATCAAAAGCAAACGTCCTGCCAGAAGTAACTACCCTATGTGCACGGAAGATGATTCACATGGCCGATCTCGCTTGGCTGGAAGTTCTTCACAAACTTCATCAGCACCGCATGTTCCGTGGCGTCATCCAGCAGTTTAGTTACAGGCTCTACCGTGGGTGCCGGTCGAGCAGAAGCTAGTATACTTTCTGGAGCTGTCTTCAAGCGAACAATGCTTCCTCTACGTTGTTTTTGCTTCCGACGCTCGATCTTCTGCCGGTACTTCTGCGCGTGCGTCATGGTTTGCCGCGTGCTTCGCGTACCGACGTGGTCGGCGATGACCTTCCAGGGTCCAGACGGATAGAGTTCCAGCGCCTCGAGGAAGCGGTCGTGCTCGTCGGTGGTCCACAACATGCGGCTCCGCTCGCTCGGCGGGTCCATTCGCCGACTGCTCCTCCTTCTGGTGCCTGCGCTTTCGTCGGCGCGGATTGGGATGCGGATCAACTGCTGGTCGTCGCTGTCCCCTTCGAAGAGTCCGCTCTGCACGACATCCGAGATCGTCATTGTTGCGACGTAGTCGCGACTCTTGTTTGTGGCGGAGCTAGTTTCGAAATGAGGACGAGCAAGTGGGTATGCTGTGTACCACTAAGCTTTCATGACATACAACGCTGCGATGCATGCGCCTTTTCTTGGTTCTGGATGGAAACTGCTTCAGGTATACTGGTACAGATTAATTTGTCGTGCAAATAACACGCAGCCATCGATAGATCGTACACGTACGAAGGAAAAAAATGTAGATGTGTTCATACCAGCTGATACTGTCCAGGTAATCCGAGAACAGCTAGAACAACATGTTGAAAGGTACATGTATCTACGCTTGCATGTATTGCATTTAACCCGTTCAAGTCAACACTTCTGCGCCGATCAATAGCTAAAACCCTCGGCATAGTGCCAAATACAACGCATGTTCTGCAGCACTTGGTTGTTGCGTCTTCCATCCCATCCTGGCTCTTGATCCTCACGAAAAACGGAACCCAGAGGGCTAGGCAACAAATCTTTGTCATTATCGTTTACAAGCTGCTGTTTTATTAGGGGAAATCACAGATACCTCCGTAATTTTGTGCAAATTCCAAAACAAATCCGTGGTTAGTAGTTGAAGCCCTCGTGCACCAAACGTACCTTGTACACAAGTTATATCAACATCGAATGTACACCACTACAGTGTATTTCTGCACTCCATCTCGCTAACGTGGCTCGCATCCTTCGTGCGAGCTCCGTTCTACATGTAATACAACCTGACATGAAGCTGACGGAGGCCGTTTGTCAACGGCCACGGTTAATTGCATCGCTCAAGCGCTATCCATCGACAGACTAGGTAGAGCCAACGGTTTAGGCGTGGTCCGCGCCGCGTGGCCATAGTCGTAGAAAGGATTCCGTTCTCGCAGGGTGCCTTTAGCTCGAGGTCGGTCATTTTTTCTATGTATACAAAGTGTATATTGCATACAATATGCAGCGGAACAACACGTACATGCATGTATATCATATTATGATTGTCGTGGCATAATTACACTCGAACACACTTAAAGGTTTAAAGCCTCTCTGGTCTCGCTGGTCTGGGTCATAAGTAAAGTCTACTAGTATAATATACCATATTATGGGCCCCGTCAACCCAAAGTATGGGTATTTCAGACCTGGAGTCTTGAGCTGCCCAAACGTCCTGCAAGCCTGCCACCACAAGCACGATCACAGTTGAACAAGCTGCTCCCTCCAAAGACATGCTGCTGGTGGTGGAGCCAGCTACGAAGACGCCACCAACTCAGTTAGCCGGAGCACGCACGGC
This sequence comes from Phytophthora uliginosa, assembly GCA_024679075.1. Taxonomy (NCBI): domain Eukaryota; phylum Oomycota; class Peronosporomycetes; order Peronosporales; family Peronosporaceae; genus Phytophthora; species Phytophthora uliginosa. The sequence continues at coordinate 28,981 of JAIKVD010000122.1, read as the reverse complement.
CAACCGACCCCGCCATGTGGGTGGACGAGGAGACCTCGGAACTTTGTGCAGCTGCCGTCGCCAATTTTGGTTACAGCGCCTTGCGTGGAGTGCAAAGTGTAAGACCTGAGCGAATGGTTGGGGCTACACGAGCTTCCGAAGTGAAGCAAGCGGGCCAAGTTGAAACAGCAGATTGATTAAAGTGCAGCTGATTAAGATTTGCGTCCTAACCCGCTGGGTTCCGTTTTTTTTTTTCATCAGGCTCGCGATGCACGATGGGAGTCAGCATAGCTCGTGCGGGACATGACGAGAGCCACATGCGAGTGCTCGCGTTCGCAGCCTGTGGTGCAGACTGTCGGCAATAGAATCGACAGGTACCTGACCAACTTCAACGCGTGATCCGTACACTTCGTCCACATGAGCTGGGCACTTTTCTGCCCAAAAATCCATTTTCTAGTCGGTCGTAAAACACACAGCTAACAGAAAGGATCCGTTCGAAAGTGGGTTATATTTCATGAGTGACAAATAAACCCGTCCATTTGGGATGAGTATTTGTCGCTCTCGCTCCAGATCCCATTTCTGCTAACGATTGGATTGGGTGATTATCATCTGACTTAGCGTGTTTCGATTCTCGTTTCTTCTCCTTGTCCGACGGACTGTCGATCAAAACTTCAGTCGAGCTCACGGCCACTCGCTCGAGAAATAAATCTGGATAATAGCCAGGGAGACGAACTTGCATCTTCGGATGCTGCCGGGTTGGACGGGCCAACCAAAGCACATGAAGACCCATGTCGGGCAGCGTCTGGCAAAATGCAACACACACGAGTCTCACGAACGGTTCCACATGCTCGTTCTCATTTCAAAATTGGCCCCGTGACACACACGCACGGCAACAGCCCTACCACCACTCTACAGCAACCAGCTCTACCTGTCCCAAGCCTAGCTAGTAAGCATGACGATCTCGGATGTCGTGCAGAGCGGACTCTTCGAAGGGGACAGCGACGACCAGCAGTTGATCCGCATCCCAATCCGCGCCGACGAAAGCGCAGGCACCAGAAGGAGGAGCAGTCGGCGAATGGACCCGCCGAGCGAGCGGAGCCGCATGTTGTGGACCACCGACGAGCACGACCGCTTCCTCGAGGCGCTGGAACTCTATCCGTCTGGACCCTGGAAGGTCATCGCCGACCACGTCGGTACGCGAAGCACGCGGCAAACCATGACGCACGCGCAGAAGTACCGGCAGAAGATCGAGCGTCGGAAGCAAAAGGAGCGCCGTGGAAGTATTGACAGCGCACACTCCGAATCGTCGTTGATCGATAGTACTAGCCAGACTAGAGCAGCATCGATGACGGAGCCCGTGGACGCGCCACCGGACGACGCCACGGAGCATGCCGTCCTGCTGGAGTTCCTCGACAACTTCCATCCGAGCGAGATCGACCACGCCGACCCACTGCCCTACACACAGGACAGCGACTTCCTCCTTCATGTGAACGACGCGGGCATTGCGTCCATAGATCCGAGGGTGTCAGAGCCGAGTGTTCGGTCGCGGTACAGTTGAAGTTGTCGGTAGCAGTTCGTTAGCTACCAAGCGTATCTTGAGCTGTACATGTAATAGCTCAGAAGAAAATAAACGAGCGCTCTCGCTAATTGCTGTCAGTCTAACTGAACTCAAAGCACTTTCAGCTTCGCCGCCATGTTACTGTAGTCTCCCTGCGCTTCATGTCTACGGTTGTCGCTCCGTTTCCGCACGAACGGCAGGTTCCAGCCGATGCATCATCGGAGTCTGCGCTCGATGACGCGTGACAACTCAATCAAGTTTGTGCGGTCGTGGTTGTACATGTGACCAGGTTGGGGTCTCCTGTAGCTTTGCCATGCCGCACCGTTTCGGATCGTCTCCGTTCGTATGTGCACTTTTGATTCAAGTGGCCCCCGAGTTCACGTGGAGCGCAGCACCGACCGTCGTCGACTCACTTGGTGTTTGTATCGGAAAATCCGTTTTTCAATCAAATGGCTGCGTTAAGCCCCGATGGGTCCGTTTTATGACAACCGGCTCAAAAAGACCCACACGAATGCTTACCTCTGAAAAAGCCCTCTCGGGTTTTATTCTCCTTGACCAATAAAACCCACGGGTGAATGATTCCCACCCACAGTCCAACCCGTTCAAAGCGCTCGGTTTTCCAACCGACGAGCCGACTCAGTCTCTCCCACCCACGCCCCAGAGCATCTATCAAGTGGATCACCAAAATGTATCAGGAAAATTTCCACTGCGACGATGATCGGGCGTCGCCCAGCGGCGGCAAACACGAACGTATCCTCTCGGAGGAGTTAAAGCGCCCGACACCAATGAGGTTGCACATTGAAACCAGGCTCATTTCCCATTGAGCGTCGTAGTACTCGCACCTCAAAAGCTGCAAGTGATCAACCTACTTACATCCACCCACCCATCCACCCACCACCCACCCAACCATGACCATCTCGTCCGTCGTGCAGAACGGCTTCTTCCAGGATGACAACCAGCTCATCCGCATCCCTCCACGGTCAGCCGAAAAGGTGACGGCAGCGCGGAGACGCGCTCGCCTCGCCCGCGAAAAGTCCAAGAAGCGCATGAACGACCGCAGTCGCCTGCTCTGGACTTCGGAGGAGCACGAACGGTTCCTCGAGGCGCTCGAGATGTACCCGTCAGGTCCGTGGAAAGTCATCGCCAACTATGTCGGCACCCGATCGACACGACAAGCCATGACCCACGCACAAAAGTACCGCCAGAAGATCGAGCGTCGCAAGCTCAAGCAGCTCAAGCTGAGCATCACCGACATCCCCAAACTCGACGAACTGCTCCCGTGCTCTCCGACGACAGTTGACAGCGTTTACTTCGATGTTCCGACCGAGGTGAACCCCACAAAGGCGGAGGCCCCGTCGGTGATCAGTGAAGTCGACGATGATGTCGAGCGTGCGCTGACGATGGAGTTCCTGGACGAGTTCCAGCCGCTTACGATGGAGCCGCTCACTGGACTTGCAGCGTTCTCCGACGACGACCCGTTCTGGCTCAGTATTGGGACTATCAGCGCTTCTTCAACGACAGCCGTGTGGGACAGCGAGATCCTCTCGCTCTAAAAAGGTTTTTTTATGACTACATGAACTCGACTAGTCCCGAGTTACCGTCTTACGTGGTTAGTGGCCAGTAGTAGTAGAATGCAGTGAAATGCTTATGAATCTCAATCAAAAATCGGTTGAACACAAAATTCAAAGACGCGATTGCTGTCTGGTCGAATACCATCTCCTCGATTCCCATCAGTCCAAGGTACTCCGATAACAGAATCGTCACAATGAAATCTTCTTCACGATGGACTCGCGACCCATGATGGACCCACGACCACTGCTGGAGCTCAATGTACAGCAAGCAATCGCCAGCATCCTGCAGAAACCTGGATGGTGGATCAAGTGGCACGAGCCGAAGATCCGTAAGAAGTGGCTGAGCGAGGTGGAGCTGCAGCTTCTGCTTAGGACGTTCGAGCAGTCGTTGATGGACTGGCCTCATGGCCGAGACCCACTCTTCGCTCTCGATAACCTCCTCAAGGAGCGCGATGGCGCCAACAAGCATAACAGACTGAGGAATTGGCTCCAGGACATTGTCACCGATTTCGGGAAGGGTGGAACGAACGAAGAAGATGAAGAAGAAGAAGACGAAGAAGAGGAGGAGGAAGAAGATAATGACGAGAACATTGCCTCAAAGAAGAGGAAAAGGGGAGAAGCTGGGTCAGGAGATGGCGGCCGTAAGCTGATAAAAAGTAGTTCCGTTCTTCGAAAAGAGGTCAACATGCGCGAGGCCTACCCAACGGTGAAATGGACGTTCAATCAGCTTTTACTACACGAACGGTTGAGTGCGATTCCAGTTGAAGATTGGACGAATGAATCGACCAAATTTGCTGTCGATGCTGCGTGGTATTTGAATGATCCGATCATACCCGCTCAGGCTGCTGAGTTTGTGCTTGCCGTTCGTCGAGGTGTCAGCGTTGAGGACGCGCTTCCGCCGACGAACGGGTCAAAACTTTTGTCACGACTTCGTAAAATGTACCTCAAGATGCACTGCGAAAAGATTCACCACGAGCTTACCGTAGTTCGGAGCTACATTGAGAAGTATCTCTAGTTAGTGGCGAAGAGAAATAATCTGACTGCTACGACGGATTCTGCTCAAGCTGTGATTTGTCCTGCTGGGATCGACGGCGTACGGATTAGCGACAACACCATTTCCGATGAAGTTGCAATGAAATTTAAAACTAAAGTGGCGGCATTGGAAAATGTGCCGGACGAAGAGAAGGATTGGCACCCTCACTCGGAGAAGCAAGTGCTGGACCTGGTTCACCCATCGCTCTTTTGCTGCGTGTTTGGGGTAACACTGAAAGCTTCTAGTCCATCAGATGTAACGACGTGTAGGTCACCTGCAGAGCAAATGCAGCGCTTGCTGTTCGCAGGATCTGTGGCTGTGGAGAAGCCTCGAGGCTGCAAGACGGATTTTCAGTGGATTCCAACTGACATCATCGTGGACGACGGCGGAGAACCGGGAAACGACGGCGATGTCAATTCACGCTTTTTGTCGTACATCAACAACTTGCATCCTGATCAACATGCGGATCTGTACGAATCAATCGGGAAAATCTTTGGCCGGTTTGTACCTTTGTTCGAGCGAATGCTGGGTGATCAAGAAGCGGGTAAACCGGAATCCGGATTTTCTGTTGACATGGAATGCCACAATGTGTCCCAGAAACTTCCTCTACGCCCTGAAATTCCCACGTTGAATAAGCTACCAAATAAGCACAGGGTAGTATCCCTCCGTGGCAAGAAATTGCAGGTCATCGTGAAGATCGCTGAGATCGTTTTGACCCCTGAGAAGCCGAAGTATGAAGGAGGAACCTGGCACGTTGAGGGAACGCTGGCAGAAAAGATTGTCGGTACTGGCATTTACTACTTCTGCGAGAATATCAAGAACTCGCGCTTGTCATTTCGTGCCGAAGTTGACGAGCCACTGTGCCAGCATGACGACCACGATGGGGCTGCAGAAATCTACGGTCTAATCGGCAGCGAGCTACTCGTCCAGGTGCTCGGATCAGTCGAGACCTTGGAGTCGCGTTGTTTGGTGTTCCCCAACCTTTTGCAGCACCAAGTCCAGCCGTTCGAGCTGGAAGACCCAACCAAGTCTGGAGTTCGCAAAATCCTGGCGTTCTTCCTCGTTGACCCGGAGAACCCAATTCCTTCGACTTCCGTTATCCCACCACAGCAAGAGGAATGGATGAAGACACCCATAGAGTTCACAGACATTGACGAAGTGCAGCAAAACATTCGGTCGATGCTAGCCAGAGGGATGACTCTCGCAGAAGCTAAACAGCATCGGCTGAAGCTGATGAAAGAGCGTGCTGAGCCCGAGCCTCCGGAATACAATAGGCTCAATAATCCTCGCTATTTCTCGTTGTGCGAGCACTAGGTGGCACGAAGTCTCAGCCGTACCAAGTTTTGCTCTAGTTTTCGCAGTCCAACATTGAATGAATGAAGTTGTAGTGAAAGTTTTTGACTTACCATCGCACATAAATCACCAAAGATCGTGTATGGCCATGGAGCCGCGACCGTTGCTCGAGCTCAATGTGCAGCAGGCGATCGCCAGCATCCTGCAGAAACGTCGGTGGTGGATCAAGAGCCAGGACCCGGAGATCCGCAAGAAATGGATGAGCGAGGTGGAGCAGCAGCTTTTGTTGGAGTCATTTGACCAGTCGTTGGTGAACTGGAGGCATGGTCATGCCCCCATCGACTCTCTCCACGACCTGCTGCAGGAACCTGATGGACCTGAAAAATACTCCAATGGCTGAAAGGAATTGTCACGGAGTTTGGTATGGATGAGGAGTCTGAAGAGGAGTACAGCGATGTCGAGGACTTTGAAGAAAATGAGGAGGAAGGTGAAAAGACCCAAGAGAAACAAGAAAATGAGGAGGAAGGTGAAAAGACCCAAGAGAAACAAGAAAGTGATGACGCACTTGACGACGAAGACAGTAGCGAGGTACCCAAGGAGGAGAAGAAAAAGGTTCGTGCTTTGATGCAAGAAGTGGCAACGCAAGAGTCTTATCGTACCGTGAAATGGACGTTCAACCAGCTTTTGCTGCATGAGAAACTGAGTAAAGTTCGTGTGGAGGAGTGGACGGACGACACCATTGGAGAAGCGGTCGCTTGTGCCCGCGAGCTCGAGGACCCGGAGCTTGGTCCTCGAGCTGTTGGATTTGTTCTTGCGGTTCGTCGAGGTGTCAGCGTCGAGGAAGCTCTGCCGCTGCCGCCTGGGTCGGATCTTTTGAGCGCTGATCGCCTGCTGAAGCTCAAGCTGCACTGCAAGAAGATTGATCGTGAGCTCAATGCGGTCCAGATCCACATGATGAAAGTTCTCTTGCTGATTGCCGAGAGAGAAGGGCTCAACGCAGATACAGATCCGGCTAATGTTGTGTTTTGTCCTGCTGGGATCGACGGTGTATGGATCAGCGACAACTTGATTCCTGAAGATGTAGCGACATGTTTACGAACGAAGTGGCAGAGCTGGAGAATGTGCCGGATGAAGAGAAAGATTGGCACCCACATTCGGAGAAGCAAGTCTTGGACTTGGTCCATCCATCGCTCTTCTGTTGTGTATTTGGAGAGACTGTGAGAGCCTCGAGCGCACTGGACCCTTCGAGGTTCACAACACCTGCTGAGCAAATGAATCGCTTGATGTTCACTGGGTCTGAAATTGTAGAGCAGCCTCAGGGCTGCAACACTGATTACCAGTGGATCCCAACGGATTTTCTAGTCGCCGATGGAGGTGAGTCTGGACAAGACGGTGATATTGGAGTGCGTACATTGTCGTATATCAACAACTTGCATCCAGAGCAGCATAATGGTTTGTACGCCTCGATTGAGCATATCTTGGGTCGCTTTGTTCCGCTCTTCGAGCACATGCTGACTGATCGGGCCAAGGGGATGCTGCCGCCGGCATTTGCCGTTGACATGATCGGCCATGACTCGTGGCGTGCACTACCACGACGCCCCCGAGTCCCGGACGCAGTGGAGCTGCCGAAAGAGACTGTGCCGATCTCGCTGCGAGGCAAAACACTGCAAGTTATTGTGAAAATCGCCGAGATCGTCCTTACGCCTGATAAGCCCAAGTATAAAGGTGGGTCGTGGCATATCGAGGGCACAGCAGCAGAAAAAATCGTCGGCACTGGCATCTACTACTTCGCTAGCGACAACATTAAGGACTCGCGACTGGCATTTCGCGCGGAGGTTGAAGAGCCCCCTTACCAGCAAAGCGATGATGACGGAGTCGCAGAGATCTACGGTCTCTTCAACGAGGAGCTTCTGGTGCAAGTACTCGGATCTGTCGAGACCTCAGCGTCCCGGTGTGTGGCGTTTCCAAACTGGCTGCAGCACCAAGTCCAGCCGTTCGAGTTGGAAGACCCCAGTCAGTCTGGAGCTCGCAAAATCCTGGCGTTCTTCCTCGTCGATCCGGAGAACTCAATTCCTTCAACGTCGGTGATCCCTCCGCAGCAGCAGGAATGGATCACGCCAACTCTTGAGCGCATGATGAAGCAGCTTCGTCTCGTCGATGCGGTGGAACAGAACTTCCAGTCGATGCTTCCTCGCGGTATGTCACTCAGAGCAGCCAAACAACATCGTCAACTGCTGATGGAAGAGCGCGCTGCAGCGCAAGACGATGATGAAGACACGTTCGGCGATTCCCGCTACTTTTCATTGTGCGAACACTAATCCACACAACGCCCTGGAGTCTGAAGTAACTACAGCTAATGCAAAGCCTATTTTCTCTTCGCTTTCTGGTAGGCCTCCATTCCGTGCAGCCAGGAAGTCCACGTGAGTCCATTCTCGCAGTACTGGCAGGTGACTCCCAGCTTGTTGATGTCCTGGATATTGCGGTACTCGTCGTCGAAGAAGAGCATGTCCTCGTATGCCACGCCACTCCGCTGCACGAACTCGAATGGGCGACTTTACACGTCGGGTAGATCTCCACGTAGCTCGCAATATTCTGCAGCGTCCTCATCTCTTCCTGTCCACGAATTCTGACCTTCAGAAGCCCCATACACTCCTTCGCCGCCTCGATCTCCCCCGTTCGCGATGCAATGGCGACTTTCGTGGCATCGAATTGCAGGTCCGTCTCGATGACATCCAGCACCGCCTGGACATCCGGCAGCAGGCTCAACTCTTCCCCGTAGCGATCAAGCACAGTGCCCGGGTGCTCCGTCTCCGTGAACGGCCCACCACGAGACGGGGAACGTGTGCCCATTGCCGTGACGATGCACCATCACGCACTGCCGTCTGCTGCGAACCTGAACCTCGCCCCATTCACTCTCGCGATTGTGCTCTGGAGACCGAAATGGTGATTTTCTGGCAAACGCATAAGCCGGTGATAGAAGAGACCTTGGACGACCGTCGGAGGTGTCCCAAGGTCTCCTCATTCCCCAATTTACTTCAGACTTCCAAGCCTACCCAACTCAACCCAACTCCATTGTCACCATACCCAAGGCACTCGCTGAAGGAAAGAACCGCTCCACCGAGTCCAAGGACCCGGACCACGCCGCCCGCGCCTTCCGCAAGTGGACGTACGTCCCGGAGCTCGTGGTCTTCGACCTCGATTTCACCATGTGGTTCCCGGCCATGGACGAGCTGCACGCCGAGAAGCTGAGCAAGGACCCCGTGACGGGAGACGTCACGGACGCCGTGGGCTGGCAGGTGAACTTCTACCCGGAGATTCACGCCGTGCTGAGCGCGCTCAAGACGGACCCGCAGTTCCGCGACACCAAGATCGGGGTGGCGTCCCGGACGGAGGAAGTCGAGACGGCCAAGACAGTGCTCGGCCTCATGGACGTGCAACTGCGCGGCCAGGACGGCGTCGAGGCCGGGAAGCAGTCGCTCGGCAGCCTCGCCGACTTCGTGACGATCTTCCCGGGCAGCAAGACGACGCACTTCCGGCAGCTCAAGGAGCAGAGTGGCGTCGAGTTCGAGAACATGCTGTTTAACGATGACGAGGAAGGGAACGTGCTCGACGTGAGTGCTCTGGGCGTGGTGTGCTCGCACTGTGCGCAGGGCCTCACGGTGGCGTCGTGGCTGCAGGGCATGGGGGACTTCCAGCTCGCCAAGAAGCAGCAGCAGAATCTGTAGACTACCACGTAGATATCGACGGTCGCTACATCAAAGCGACGGCATCAATACACGTAGATGAGTGTATACGTACGGCAGATCGCTTTGAGCAATAGCATACACAGGTCCGTACTGTGTTGCAGTTCATATCGTGCCTCAGGAGACTTTCGAGATGGCTACATTTGGTCTGCTTGGTGCGCATGTGAGTCAGACATGATTACGCTCGCTTGTAACGGCTGCTCGCACAGTGCTGCTCTCGGAGCTGTATGCTGCGCGACCAGGACGGCATCGAGGCAGAAAAGCAGTCGCTCGGCAGCCTCGCCGACGTCGTGATGGTCTTCTTGGGCAAAATATGATGTGAGTATCTGTGTATTCAGCTACCTTTCGGATTTATTTTACGTTCGGGTCATAACGTCGTATCTGACTGAGAGATACTTAGGCTGTCCGAGTCGGACGCACCTAGCGACAGGCCACTTATTATTTTGTGCCAGAGCAGACCCCCCAGGTGCTCGCTTGGGAAACTGCAGCGGGGGGGGGGGGGGGGCAACTCTCCGCGCCAGTCCCGAACCTGCTCATGACCGGGGTAAGTTTGGTTCGGTTTGCCAATGGGCCAACCTTTCCAAGGACCAACACGTTTGTATTGATCTCTACCGGATAATAAGATGGTGGCACGCTCTAACCGGAAGGCGATAACGTTGGCATTCGTTTCCAGTTAATACAATCCGTTCCGTCAAGTCTAAGGACGAAACCAGTGTGAAACCCTGAACTAACGAAGGTTTCAAAAACCAAAGCAGCCTCGGATGTAAAACGAAACGTGCCCACCTACAACTAGGCAAGTGTCCAGTGGGCAGGAGGCCAAACGTGCCGAAAAAGCCCCATAGTGTCGTGAGGGCATCGGAACTCGGTCCCGACAGGGATCGGATGGCTACCAGTATCCCGCGCCAGTGCTGGCGTGTGGGTTCCGGAATCTCACAGCCCTAAAACCGACCGATGTCCTATGCTGGCGTTGCAAAACGTCTACGGGGCATCAAATTCAAAAAGTGAACTACCAGCACCAGGCAGTTCACTTTTAAATTTTCCTCAATACCCAAGTTACCGAGTATGGTCCGCGTCCTTGCTCCAGCTACGCTATCAGCGCTTGTTCTCGCCTCGTGCGCCTCCGCCGACAACTTCTTCTTCGCAGCTGAAGCCCCGGACTACAACAACGAGGTGGTGTCCAACTTGTTGGCAAATGTCAGCTCGGTCCGCGCGGACGGAGATGGCTACGCCGTCTTCGACTGGGACAACACATGCATGTTCGGCGACATCTCTACACTTCCGTGTTGTACCAGGTGGAGAATCTAAACTTTCGTTTCAAGCCGGAAAACTTCGAGACGATCTTTGCGCTCGGCTACAGCACCAGCAGCATTGACACCTGTCTAGTCAACGGCACCAACTCAGTGCTGGGCCAGGACGTCAACGGTTCGGACGTGACGCTGAGCACGGTTCTAGCCGAGACTGTGTAGTGGCTGGCTGATACCAAGCATTGACCACTGCACTGGGCCGCACAGAATGTGAGGCCAAGCTGGTATAGAAGTCGGAGGACGAGGTAACCAATAGTATAGTGAAAAGATAGACAAAGGTCAATAGTCTAGCCAGATTGGAATCTACCTTAGAGAGAGCAAGTAATACTACGAAGGTTACCAGGAAGCGCCAGCTTCCCTCGTGTGTTCCGAGTTATCGTGACCCACTACAGACTGCCAAGGACTACAAGGGGTGCTGTTCGACTCGTACATCGGACCTACGTACAACCTGACCAAGGGCTATGCGGAGCCTCCTTCGCTCGACGATATCAAACAGACCGCGGAGTTCCTCAAGTTTCGTGCCAAGCTTGCCTTCCTGACGTTTGGACTGGAGGCCATGGACGGAGGCGATGTCCACTCCGACTGTGCGATGACGATCGCCATGACTGTATTCCCTCAGTTGCTTGTTGGAATGACCGAAGATGAGATCAAGACTCTCATCCGCTCCAGTATCCGCTGGAAACTTGGCCGAATCGCTTGAGACTCTCACGTATGCGTCTACCGATGACCTCGCAGTTGAGGGCTCATACTCGAAGGGTTTGCGGTTTTTCAACGGCCAAGAGTCGACCATGCGTGCTCTGCGTGCGGCCGGAGTGGATGTGTATGTTATCAGCGCGTGCGCCCCAGCTTTTCGCCGCTGAGGCCGGCAACCTCTTCGGACTCGGCAACATGGTGCCAAACGATAACGTCTATGGCGTCCGCTTCAAGACCGACGATGCCGGTGCATTCACTGGAGAACTCGTCGACAACTATCCGATCACCTGGGGACCCGGGAAGGCGACTATCGTCACGAGCATTCTGCAGCCAAAGCACAATGGAACGGCCCCGATATTCGCGACAGGCGACTCCACCGGTGATTGCGAGATGCTCAACACAGTTCGCGACGGTGTTATTGACACGAACAACCGCCTCAAGTCCAATTCGTCATGCATCAACGGGTTCTACCAGAAAGCGTGCGAGTTCTTCGGTACCACAGAGCCCGACACCAACAATGCGTACATCCTGCAGGGCCAAGATAAAGCCATTGGCACGTGGATCATGTCGGGATTCAGTACGAAGGACGGTGAGACGTATGAGTCCGCTGTTGACAGCGTCAACGGATGCGCCCAGTATCTCTTCCTCACTAAGGCCTAGGAAATCTAAACTTGCACGCCGCAGCTAAGTCTTTACATCATACCGTACCAACACGCATCACTATTTTACCTTAAGCTTAACTTAAAGCGATCCAACTGAAAGATGGCTACATGTACACCCTTTTAGATGTAGCCATCTACTTCGTCTGCGATCCGACGACGACCAGTCCTTCGTAACGGTTCCATCGGTTCACCTTTGGAGCTCACCTCGGTCGTTATGCCCCGTGCCAAAGCGAAAATGAAGCTCAAGGCGAAGCGAGCGAAGGCCAAGACGTCCGGGTCGTCCCTCACGAGGTCCCACACCGCGTATCGGAAATGGGACCACATCCCTCGCCTCGTGGTGTTCGACTTGGACTTCACCTTGTGGTATCCGGAGATGTACGAGCTCTGGGGGGCTCCGTTCAAGAAGAACCCGACCACAGGGGCTGTTACGGACTGCAAGGGCGAGCAGGTGCACTTCTTCGACGCGGTGCACACTGTGCTGCGCATTCTGGAGACGGACCCGCAGTTCCGAGACATGACCGAGGTGGCGGTGGCCTCAAGGACGACGGAGCCCAAGTGGGCCAAGACCTGCATGCGACTCATGGACGTCGACGTTGGCAGTGGGGGTCAAACCGCTTCAACGGGTGATGGAGAGGAGGAGGAGGAAGAAGAAGAAGAAGAAGAAGCGGAGGAGGAGGAAGATGACGAGAAGGTGAAGACGTCGCTGCAGAGTATCGTCGACTATGAAGCCATCTACCCTCGTAACAAGCGCGTGCACTTCGAGCAGCTCAAGAAAGACAGCGGCATTCCATACGAAGACATGCTCTTCTTCGACAACGAGTATGGCAACGTGGCGGACATCCAGAGACTCGGCGTGACCTGTGCCTACTGTCCGCAGGGACTGACCGAGGGCTCCTGGATTCAGGGCATGGAGGCGTTCCAAGCCGCCAAACGGAAGCAAACGAGCAGTAACTAGACTCGATACAGTGCTACAGACTAGCAAAGTGCTCGTAAATGGAAACTTATTTAGACCCTTATACTGTAGCCATTTCTGATTTGGGTACGGTAGACCCAAACTCGATGTACCCATCTTTCAATCTAACTGCCAGTCAATTGGTCACGATGGCTTCTAGCGGACACGTCTCGCGCTGGCGTCTGTGCCGGCCGCCACAGTCCCCCGACAGCGCTGAAACTTCGCCCAGCTCTTCTCCAGATGCATCTCAACCTGTTGCAACAGTTTCAGCCTCTACGCCCCCCGTGTCGCTGCGTTATCTTAATGAGTTCGTGGGCAAACTGCACTGTGCGCCCGCCCTGCTGCAGCACGGCTTGTTCCCAGACGCAAAGGAGGTGACGGAGGTAAATTTCATGCCTCTTAATAAGAATATCATGTGGTCGGTGGATCGATTCATGGGCGTCTTTGTAATTTATTATTCCTATTCAGAGTATGGCTCTGTTCAACGCCGTTCGTCGATACATCGAGCCCAAAAGCAATGGAGAAGAGCTGCAGGACAGTGGCAAGCACGACGGAATTGTCGTCGTGGGAGATGGCAACACTCGTGAGTGGTGGCAAAAATGTTATGGAGTTAGTGATGGTCTCAGGCCTGACAAGTTTTTTGTTCTTTTCATTTTTTTTCAGCGCGGACGGCTGCGATGTTTGCATTCCGGATGCGAGGTTGGAAGTGCTACAGCGTGGACCCAGCGATGGAGAAGGGGACGAGTGAGGTTTGTTGCGGAATTTTTTTTTATTATTATATTTTTTAAGTGTTGACGGTTGTGTGCTCGGTTTTGTGCAGCGGTCGAAGGGTTGGTCGGATGTGTCGAATCTTGTGGTGGTACGCAACAAGATTGAGAACGTGCGGATTGCCTTGCGCCGAGCTATTGTGGTGCTGGTCCACGCTCACGTGACGCTGGACCAGGCGTTGAGCGCAGTGCAGGCGGAGCAGGTGGGCGGTGTCGTTACGCTGCCTTGCTGCAACTGGTACGGCAAGCAGGAGGTTCTCTTTGGACGCGGTCCAGATCTTGTGTACGATGACTTTAGTGTGCTCTCGGATCATCGCGAGGTGAGCTTGTCGCTTGGGTCATTGTTTCTTACAACAATAATTAACTTTTTTTCTCTCTTACCTTCGGTTCGTGTAGATTCGCTTGTGGGTTGGTGACAAGTCCGCCCAAGGACCTGACAACGTTAACACCTCCCATGCCGACCTCTCTTTGACGTCGAGTGTCATGAAGGGTTGTGTTCGCAAAGAGCTGGTAGCAAATGTTGAGAAAGAGTCTGGAGAAAGCACTCGCGCGGACGAAAATGCCACGAAACAGGTGGAAGACTTGAGCAAACGACACGATGGAGTGCTCGATTTTATTGGCGACACACTTGGTGAGTTAGCCCGTGATGCGTCTTCGATGACCCAGGAAGAGTACATGGCAGAGGAACAGACAATCGGCAGTAGTTTGCCGTCGGCTGTGGCGTCGCATCTCGGAACGAATATCCATGTACTCGCACTTGGATGGCATCCACGTCGCTTGGTCGTGCGTTTGCTACTGCGTGACGGATACACCGATGTCTACACAATTTCGATGGCTGAGGAAATATCGTTCAGTATTACTGACAACGGCGAGCGCGGCTTCAAACGCCTGAAGCTACAGCTCCACAAGTGCACTGTGGACCTTGATGCAGAACCAAACGACGAGGAAGAGACACTTCAGCTCGATCCATGCGGCTTCTTCACCTTACGATCATCTTTCGCTCTGTCGCGTACTGGCCAGGAGCAGGAAGACGAAGAAGAGAAGATCACCGTGTCGTTTCAAGCTGAAGGAGAATCAGCGCCACCGCTCGCCTGCGTTTTGGATGCTGGCTTTGTCTTCCGAGGTTTCCGTGGCCGCGCCAAGAAGAACCCCGCTTTTTTCCGCCTCCTGTGCCGCACGCTGGACCAGCTTGTATCGGCTTGTGGCGGCTCTACTACTAGCCAAAGTGCGTCTCTGGTCTGCTTGACTCCGCGCAAGCAATGGCGTAAGAAAGAGTTTCTGACGCACCCAGACCTGGCATACGACGTGCAGTCACTTATTGCAACGCGGAAACAGTTCCCAGGGACGCCAGTGTACGTGTACTGCTGCTTCAAGCGTTCAGCCCTCCCAAACCTCGCACCGTTCGCTGACACCGAGCAATCCACCAAAGCAGAACCTGGAAACGAGAACATCATCGCCCGAGATGCTGCACTTGAGACGTGGTTTCAGCTGGAAACGGAGCTGAATACGAGAAAGAGTGAACTCGGAGACCAGCTCGTTGTCATGGACAGCCCAGTCGCACGAGCTAAGGCTGCACAAGATCAAGAGCTGGCTGTCGCTCATAACTCGGCCGATCCGAGGAAAGTATACATCCAAGCTACGGGTGAAATTTCTCGTGTTCGTCGGTTTAGCAATGGCATGGCCTTCGTCTCGCTGGAATTACGGGGAAGCGGGTATGACCGACCGCTGCAGGTGTTCTTGCAGCGTGATACGCTTGGGTGGTCCCCAGAGATGTTTGCAAGGGTGGTGAGCCTCCTTCGAAAGGGAGACGAGCTGGTCGCCGTAGGATTCATGGCTCGCAACGCACGTGGTCACTCCATGCTGCAGGTGGAGGCCTTGTCCTTGGCTCGCACGGGCGAGTTCGAGGCTTACACTTAAGGACACAAGATGATGACAAACAGTGAAGGTTCATGAATCATACGCAATTTAAACCTGAATAACGAACCGATTAGGGAGTCCAGATCGGCGACGGTGTTGAGCATGCTTTGTCTTCTTGTTCGAATCTAGCTATCAGTGAACCCATTTGTCTTATCGCCGCCGCCATTATTAGCAGTTGCTAATAATGGGAGCTTGTCCAGCCTGTATTTGGCTTTATCTCACAGAACTTCTTGGCATCCGCGATGACGACAATGAACCCATCCGACTATGAAAACTCCACCGGCAGTGATTCAAGTACTCCGCAACCAGCGACGGCAATGACAAGGAGGGAGCAAGTACGCATACTGCTCGCGATTTGGTGGAAGAAAATCTACGAAACATGGTTCAACTTGCAGCTTATCCACTTCGGAGGCAAATACTCGATCGAACGGATGTTGGCGCTGGAGGAGTATACTCGAAACACATCGCTGGCTCGTGTAATATTTCGATGCATCGGGCTGCCGCTTCTTATTGTCGCTTTTGTGCTGGGCCAGTGAGTATTCCACTCCAGGATCCAGCGGAAGGGTGGAAAGCCAACTACGGCTTTTGGATGCGAGTGGGTTTGGTTGGCGCCCCCCAAGCCGTTGCCAACAAAGTTGAGCCATGGCTCGAGGTCCCTGCGCTTTCCTTCAGACAGCTAGTGGCACTGCAGTATTGACGGATTTGGTCTCACTGGAGCTGGGATGTTGGTTGCGGAGATTTGGGTCTTCCCGATCCCCTTTTTCATGATTTTCTTCTCCAGTATCGAGGCTTTGTTGATCATCGGAGGCCTACGAGCTGCCGCTGGAGCGCGTACTTTTAGGCATATAAGGGCCCTCGGCGCCGGATGAACCTGGTATCAGGACTGCAAGCCTTGATGGGTACTGCGTATCCAGCTTATCAAGTACTCTTCACAAAAGCAAATCACACGCGGTACGAGTTACCCGTCATTCTGTTGCTTCCGATCTCCAAGCTCATCACGAAAGCCATCCTCGCACATGCTGCTTCTCACAAGCAAGACATGATACCCGAGCAAGTTGTGTTTACTGTGGACTTCTTCGACGCCTTTTATCTCGCGACATTCATGCAGACCTTGTCTACTTCAACTTTGGTAGTGGTTCTCGCTGTTGATTTACTGCAAACGGCTCTCGAAACGCGGGAATTACACCAGCGAACTCGCGGGATCATAACCCAACTTTACAAACTCACCGGAACGACTACCGATACTGCCAATGTGGCGCTAGTCGCTAGTCTCAAGATACTCTGCTCCAAGCCTGACGTGCTACGAAAGCAACTACGTCCCAAAATTGAAGTGCGTTCATGTATTTTCCACAAGCTGACTCATGAAGGCAGGATTCTGTTGGGAAAAGTGGCCGATTTTACCTTCCACTTCAAGTGGATGGCCTAAAACTCCGCTTGATATACCAATATAGAAGGTAATACTTACTGTAGTAGGTAGTTGCCATTTACAACATCAATATGTTAGTGGTGTGCACCACATTCCCCTTCCAATCCGATCAAATGCGTCCTTTCGCGAGCATCAAGATCTTCAGAAAGATACCATTCGTAGCGTCTGGTATTGTAGTCATTCCTCAAAAGTCTCCCAAGTCGGTCGAGAATGGTGTCGTTCCAGAGTATTTTCTCGCTCCTTCTGCTGTACGGAGGCCGGCCAGCATCGCCTTTATCAATCGACGCCAGCGCCGACGTCGCCTCTGCTGCGAGACCCCAAGTTGAAGTGGTATTCGACCTGGACCCAGACTCCAAAGCAGAATGGGGAGGCTACGCTGCCTCGCGCTCGGATCGGCCGGTCCTCGAAGGTCGGTCGACGTTCCCTGAAGGGAGTCCAATGGGGATCAACATCCGACCGATTGGAGGTGCAGCCAACGAGGAATCCGTGGTGACCCCCACCTCAACGGTGTTGAAAGCGCAAGGTTTCAACTTCGGACGTGGCACGGCCTACATCGCGACAGAGGAAGTGGAGCAAGGGGCGGAGCTGTTGTCACTCTCAGTCAGCGACGTGATGAGTGTTGAATCCGCTGCTAGGGGGCGGGTGGGGCTGTTGTTGGAGGTGAACCCGGATCTGCCTCCTGCCATCGCGTTGGGGCTGCACCTACTGGAAGAACGAGCGCTTGGCGTTAAGTCCAACTTCTCCGAGTTTGTGGCGACGTTGCCGGACGTTGGCGCGATCAACAGCACGTTGTTCTACTCGGAAGACGAGCTCAAGGAGATGGAGGGGTCGCAGCTGCTGCGCTACACGATGGGGAGAGCTCAAGCGATCGAAGCGTTCTACGACGCACTACTGCAGCCTGTCACATCGCGTGTGGCTGTCGACCCGCCGATATTCAAGGAGGAAGACTTCACACTGGAGCAGTTCCGTTGGGCGATGGGCGTCGTCTGGGCGAGTGCGTTCCCGGTGGGTGAACGCGAGGAAGAGGTGGTGCTGGCGCCTATTCTGGACACGATCGGGATCTGCACGGATATCGACGATGAAGGCAACGAGACTTGCCCTTCCACTCGAATTGAAGTGGATCAAAGCTCGCAGCGCTTGGTCCTGTACGCTTCGTCACCTTTGAAGAAGGGACAAGAAGTTCGACTCAGTATGCCGGGTAAATCCTCGGCGCAGTTCATGCTGAACAACGGATTCGCACGCGATCGAGCCTCGCAGAAGCTGGACAAGCTGGACCTCACGGTGACGCTGGACCCCAGTGATGCACTTGCTTCCGTGAAGAGCTATTTGCTGCAGACACAGCTGAACGAGAGCGTCAATGCGAGCTACGCCTTTTTCCACGGTAGTTCGAAGATTGATGACGAAGTATCCAAGTCGCTCAAAATGAAACTCTTGTCTGGTGCCGAGCTGTCACGCTACAAGGAGCTACTTGAGCCGAAGGAGGAGGGAAATGCTGGAGAAATCCGAAACATTCTGAGTCTCCGGAACGAGTTTGTCTTCACACGCGCCATTATATCAACTTGCACGACGCTTTTGAAGCAGTACCCGACATCAGTTGATCAAGACCGAGACGTTCTTGAGAAGCTTGCAGACGAAGACAACCTGGAAAGTACTCGAAAGGCTCACGTCCAGCGCATTCTCATCCTGGAAAAGCAGATTCTCAAGCAGACAATGGACATCGCCCTCGAGGATTGGAAGGGGCTGGTACTCTCCTCGCACCCCAACCTACAGGATGTTTAGGTCAAGGAAGCAGTCGCCCTAGCACCGCTCTCACTGCATAAAATGAGTGTAATTCATGAGCCTGCACTGTTTGTCTATCATTTACTCCTGGCTGTACAACAATTCAATATACATTCCAGGAAATGCCAGAAGCGTTGCCCTGGTGCTCACTAGCGTGCCACTAGTTATAGTTCAAGAAGCTGTCCCACTTTCTTAAGACCGTTGGCAAGCAAACTATGGTTTTGGGTCCGGTTCACTTGTATCTCTTCATAAGCGAGCGCAAAATAATCAGTTAAGGATTCCTAGAATAACCGTAGCAAGCATGAACCCTCCCCGTACTTGACCCTGTCTAGTTCTGAATAGTCTAGACAGATTCCACCCACACGAAAACGATCAAGCCGGACGTTCTACAATATAGAGATGACCCGACATACAAGGTGGTGGACTCAACATGTATCCATGTTTGCCTAGATACTAGTTGAGTCCCACAGACCGGGTGTTCCATCTCCCGCATCGCTACAACGCCACTCTCTATCGAGTGTGAGGCCCCTCCTCGTCACTTTTGAATTCGTTCCGCCTGTGACAATGGCGCCTCAGTTCACGACGCAAATCGGTGGCTCGATGACCTTCTCCGCCAGTTTGAGTGCGTCCATGAGTGCAACGACCAACGTGACAGCCAGCAGGAACTACCGCCCTCTGGTACCGGACGCACCCGCCACCTCCCAACCCCACGGACCTCCCGCGCCTCTCATTCTCTCAGTGGAAGAGGCCGATTCGCTCGAGCACCTCGCCGACTCCGTCATGACGCAGACGCTCACCGACTATCTGCACTTCCGCGACATCCGGAAGCGTCGACTGCATGACGAGCAGTGGAAAGAGGTGCGTCGCCAGAACAACCTCGTGGCATTCAAGGAGCGCGAGTCTTGGCGACAACAGCATCAGACGCTGTGCACACCCGACGGCCACCTCGAGCCTGTGATCTGCAAGACGTCGGTGCCGACGTTGCTGGTGCTTGGGGCTCTTCAGGGGACGCTGGACGACGAGATGTACGGCATGCACATCGACGGCGACAACGCGGCGAGACTGCGATCGTCGTATATCCACGACCAAGTGCACGACTTCCGGGTGCTCACTCGAATCCGAGGGGCGACGAAGGACGACCCGTTCCGGTTCTGCGGAGTCACGTGGGCGGATTTGGGCAGCAGTGGCTACGGCCCGTTCGCCAAGAAGCGCGACTTTTGTGTCGTGACGTCCATGGGCGTGACGGAGACGGCACGCGGTGAACGCGTCGGCTACTACGTCGTGCACTCGGTGGACATCAGTTCCAATGGTCCCATGGGTCGGACCACGCAGCTCGGACTTGGAATCGGAGGAAATTCCAGTGCCACAGGCAAATACACGCGCGCGAAGGGCTCCATGTGCTGGCTCAAGTGTGAGCTGCCCAATGGCGGAGTGGAGTTGTATATGCAAGGGTTCTTCGCCCCCATGGGCAGCGTCCCCGAGTTCGCCGTCGTGAACGCGGCGCTTCATGCTGCGCTGGGACTGGCTCAGACGAGCGACACGTCCTACTCCAAGAAGATCCGCTGGATGCTGCACGACTCGGTGCGCTCGACACGACGGTAGGTGCTACGCATTTGTATGTGGATTACCTAAGGAGAGGTATTGACTGTGTCGTATACCAGGCCGGTGTCGTCGAGTGACGAGTGTGTGGGTCGATGCAAGTCGCATTTCGGTGTGGCGAAGAAGCGGAAACTCGGGTGCTGCATTGTCTGTCGCGCGGTAAGTTCGTGCTGAGTGTTGATGTTGTTGAGAGATCAACAATTGTCTGATGTTGTGGGCTGGTGGCAGTTGGTCTGCAACTCGTGTCGGACGACGCGAAAAGTGACGGTGGACGTGGCGGCGGACAACGTGGTCCAGCAGACGCGCTGCAGCATTTGCTTCGTGTGCATGGCGTACGCCAAGCAGACCAGCGCCGCCGTGTTTGCCCTCAGGGAGATGGCCCAGGCACGCGCGCGCAGCAACCGAGCGCTCAGCTCGGAGACGGCTGAGTATATTCTATGAACACGGGGGATAAGACACTCTTAGGTGCGTCCCGTTGAACAGGTCAAAGGCTCTTATCGGGAGACTTCCTTCAAGCAGGCGTAGAGGAGGCTGTGTACGGTGGAGTATTACTGGTATAAGTTTAGTGCTACTGTACATGTTGGCAGCGAGAAGTCAGACAGACAGCGTTCAAGTGGCAAGAAGGCATTGCTGGCCTTTGGACTGATACAGTCCTGCCCTAGCGTAGATCTCGCAACGCTGCGTCATCCACCTCAAAGTTTGTAAGTGGCCAGGAGAATGAAAAGCTTAGCATTTCGTCCACACGTAGGAAAGATGACGCGTGGGTGGGCAAGAGCGTTGCTGCGAAAGCTGCGGGGTTGGATGAATCGACCTGGTTGTAATGTACCGGCGACCCACTTTGGCCGCCATCACTCTGGATTTTGATCGCTCCGCAGATCCAGGTGGCCGAGGCTACTTGACCTGTGCATCAGAAGCTTGTCAGTCGAGCGTAGTGGCGCTGTGATTCGATCCAGTTTCGTGTCAAGAGTTGGCTACCGGTGGTGGTACCTTCCAGATCCAATCGTTTATATAATATGCTATCTACTATGCTTCACGTTACCTTTTAATAGCATAACCGATGTACCGAATTCGACAGGGGTTACTGAACCGTCGTTCTCTATGATCACGGTCCACGTGGTCTGAGACGAACGCGAAACCACTGCGTCTTTCCTTCGGCCGTGGCCTTATCGTAGAATACCCGGTCAAAGTGGGCTGTGGTGCCAGTCAATTCTTTGGAGACAGGCCGGAAAATCGGTTCGGAGTCTTCTTCTTTGCTCGGGTCGGAACTGCAACCAACACTTAGACGCGTGGCACTGCATCACCTCGGCCATCGGCCATCAGGCCATGGACCCTGACAGCTCACTTCGCCTTTTGCCGGCTTCGAGCGATTCACAGCCGACAGCATGAGCAGCACGACGTCGTCGGAACGTGCGACCCGTTCGACCTGTTCACAGGAGCGACTGTACCTCTCCCAGGCAGAAGCGCATCGTCTCGAAGACCTCGCGGACCAAGTGGTGCTGGACACCATCGAGTTCTACGACAGGTTCCGATTCGTCGAGAAGCGGGTGGTGAACCCGGAGGCGTGGAAGGACGTGAGTCACCGTGATAACCTCATCGTCTACCGCGAACGTTCGGGGCCGCGTCCGACGTATCCGTCAATTCGATCGCTTGACGGGAGTTTGCAGCTGGTTCCGTGCAAAGCGGCGCCGTCCGTGAAGATCGTCGGGATGCTGCAGGGCACGCTGGACGACGAGATGTACGGGTCCTTTGCCGAAAGTGATGATGCCGTGAAGATGCGCTCGATGTTCGTGGGCGACGCAATGGAGAACTTCCACTTGTTCGCGACTGTAGCAGAGCCCAGCGAGGAGGACCCTTTTCGGTTCTGTGGTGTGGCTCGATGTACCTTGGGGAAGAGCGTCCCCCTGGCCAAGACGAGAGATGGGTGTGTTGTTATTTCAATGGGCATGACGACCACGCAACATGGAGAACGCATGGGTTACTACGTTATCCACTCGGTGGATCTGTCGGAGCCTGCGAGCAACCGCCACTACATTCGAGCGAAGTGTTCGCTATGCTGGCTCAAGACCGAGTTGTCGAATGGTAAAGTGGAGTTGTATATGAAAGGGTTCGCGGCGCCGATGGGGATTATCCCCGAGTTTGCGGCGTTCCCGGTGCTGGTGAACTGCGTGCTGGGCGTCGGGATGACCAGCGACGCGGCGTACTCGAAGAAACTGGCCTGGATGATCCGTGACGCTGGCAAGTCTGCCAGTCGGTACGCCGCTCCACGCTTGGATGAATGCGTCGGACGCTGCAAGACCGCGTTTGGCGGACCAAAGAACAGCGCGCACTTCCGACGATGCATTGTGTGCCGTAAGGCTGTGTGCAACACGTGTCAGGTGGTGCGTAAGATCCCAGTTGACGTCGTGGACGGCCGCGTTAATGTTAACAAGTGCAGTCTGTGCATCTTGTGCATGCATCGAGCGAAGACTTTGAGCCCCGTGGCATTCGCTCGACGTGATCTGCGCTGGAAGAGGTGGAAGAGTCTGGATGCCGGCAGAACATCCATCACCAGCAGCAGCGAGCGAGATAATGAGCCCCCTTCGGCCGCTGAGAGAGCGTTCTACGAGACGCGCTAGGAGGTTTAGTGTAGGTTTCATTCGTATGTAGTGCAATCGTACGTCGCACCAACAAAGTTGAATAAAACAAGTTTGATCTATTTAAGGCCCGCCAAGTCAGTCAACCCACATGAGACTCTGCATCTCGACCAACAAATCAGGTTTGTTGGTTTGTCAACTTCAGTAGCAGGTGACGGAGGCTGGAACTGGATATGGAACTCGCCAACTAGTCGCAAGGTTATTTACCGACTTCGCGATAGTGGCAGTTGGAGGTCCTCGTAACTTGAAGTACTTCGATAGCACCTATCGGTGGAGATAATTAATCTATCCGACTCACACAGTACAAAGGCAAGTAGTTTATCGAGCGAATGTTGGTACTTGAGACGTATGTTCGGAGAACGCCACTACTGCGATCCACTTTCTGTGAGAGACAGGGTTGCCCATTCTACTTGTTGAGAGATAGACTTGTCAGAGGTGTTTTTTTTTTCTTTTCAATCCCGTTTTTTCGAGAATGCTCTCACTATGATTCTAGCATTCGTGCTTACTGCGTGCTGTTGTGGGGGCTGCTGCATTCCAATTTATCCTCTACAGTGGCGTCGATTGGCTCGAATAACGATGCTCCAGGGAGCAACGGATAAAAGGCAGGTTTTATCGTTGGAGAAGTGAGCCACACATTCTACATGTTCGAACTTTCTGTATTTCTGTTCCTTCCGATCGCGAAAATTATGATGAAGTTAGAGAAGACTTGACATTTATGCAGAATCTATCAACAACAACATTGGCGATTGTTGATCTTCTGCAAACAGCCGCAGGGGCTTCCGTCGATATGTGTGCTATTCAGACCACCGTGTTCTTGTTTGAACTTAAAGCTGACTAATCTTAGAACATCGTCATGTCTGTTACGTGGAGTGCCAACTTGGGTGCCCAGCCCATCAGTACCAATATATTTTTTCTCTCCAATCTCACCAAGATCATGTTGACATCGTTTGAATCAACACAGGAGAGGTCCATGGCCTCAAAACTAGCGTTATCCCCAACGCGATCGACACGTTTCCGTGCTTTTCTTGTGTGTCAGGCGACAAGATTTATCGACGCGTGGTATTCAGTTCAACTTGCTCATTACGGTGGGAAATACTCAATCGAGCGAATGCTGGCACTGGAAGAATATGTTCGTAGCACGTCTCTAAACAGGGTATTATTAGTGACACTCGGTGTACCACTTTTTGCCGTCGGCCTCGTACTCTGCCAAGAAAGTGTTCCTCTTCAAGACCCGGGTGATGGTTGGGAGGCAAACTACGGCTTCTGGTTTCGAGCGGGGTTAGTTGGTGTTGGCGTAGGAAATGCGGCGGCGACTCAGATCGCGTTTTGGCTTGACGTCCCGCCACTTTCGCTAAAGAAAATGTTGCCTTACGGCATGTTGATGGCAGCCGGCTACGTTGCTGCTGGAATGGTGATAGCAAAATACTGGGTGATTCCAGTCCCGTTTTTCATGTTCACGCTCTGTCCGGTGACTTGGTTAGTTATTGTATTATACGTCCGACTTGTGGTTGGTCCCAATGCTTTTCAGCAAATTCTTTCGCACTAAGCGCAAGTTCACCAGTTGAAAAGGGTCGGAACCGTGCAGAGCTTAATGTTTGTGGTGTATCCAGTCTACTAAGTGCTTTTTGCCAAGGCTAGCCAAACAAACTACGAACTTCCAGTGCTCTTACTGCTCCCTGCCATCCGACTCGCGCTAAAGCTGATGTTTGCATCCGCCGCTGCCAATAAGGAAGACATGATACCAGCACAAGTTGTGTTCACCGTCGACTTTTTCGACTCATTCTACTTTGCTTCATTTATTCAGTCAGTGTCTTCGTGGACGTTAGCAGCGGCTATGACGGTGGACTTAATCCAGACCGCAGCCGAGATGTACGAGCTGCACCAGCGAACGCAAAAAATCTTTGATCAGCTTCACCGAATAGGTATCGTAGCGACAAATAGCTACAGCCTTCTTGTCGCCGTCCGAGCGCTCTGCAGTACGCCGCAAGCCAACTCTGTGCAATTGGAGAACCGCATCCAAGTGCGCTCATGCATTTACCATTATTTGTCCGAGGAGAGCAGGCTGCTGCTGCGTAGGTTTGAGAGCTGTTCAAGCGCCGGGTCATCTATCAGTTCGTTTCAGCAGAACTTCAGAACGTTATCGACGGCTTCATTTGTAGTGCCGAAGCCCGCCCCCATCTCTAGCAACACGTGGTGCAAGTGCTATTCGCAAAGGAAAGCCACGGTTAAGCCACACCCTTTGTCAACTACTCCATCGCCAACAAAGCAGGATATTCCACGTGCCAATACGCCACGCAAAAGTAGAAAACAATCTGTGACCAACACTTTGGTGATCTTGGAGGAGGCTCTGGAAGTGCTTTTCACTTCTGAGTGCCTCGTTCTATCCGAGTACATGGAGGTTATTGTTTCCGGTATCTACGGGATTTTTGTGCTAGCAGTGACAAATTTCCCTTGGGCGCAATACCACGCGGATTTGATCGGGGTTGCCCAAGACAAAGTCGCCGAGGTCGTTGCAAGAGTTTTTGTATACGCTTTTATGGAGCTCGGGTCCTTTGTCGTCCTTGCACTCATCAAGAAGAGAAGCTGTGGTATTAGCGCGCTATACCAATTGGCTTTTGTTCTGGAAACACAAACATTGTTCGTGCAGTCGACGCTAATGATGTGGATTTTGATGACCTTGACATATCGAGTGGTGCATTTCGGTACGTTGATTTATTTTTGGGGGTACAAAAACAAACCTACACACAGAAAAACTTTAATTGTCGCACGGTGCTTGATCAGGCTGTGACTTTTCCTTTCAGTTCGAGTGGTTGGACACCATTTGTGACGTTGCTAATACGAACTTCGAAGTACTAGCTTCAAGTTCACGTCCGCGCTGTAGCACTACACACCCGCGATAGGTTGTTACTTCAGGATCAAGTCAGAAGCTGAATTTTTCTTAATAAGGTTGATGAGAGATGGGATTCTTCTCGAGCAGGAAAGATAGATTTGCACCAACCTTTGGTCGAGACACGTACAGGTGTGGGAAAATTGTGCAGGTATGGACTGAAGCCTGATCCAGTGTACGAACAGCATTCAATCTTACGTAGCAATAGCCTGCTCTCCTCAGACAGTTGGTGATAAACGCATGAACATATTTAGATACTGCTGCGCGTTCGAATTCGGAGGGTTTCTGGGGTGCTGCAGAGCGCGCGTGTAACGCCGAGAAGGGTGTCGTTTTCAATGGTTGGCTCTCCTCTTTGCTGCTGAAGTTGAGTTAATATTTTTTGCGTGTTCTGGCGGAGCTCGAACATCTCGCTTGCTGTCTGGAAAACATCCACAGCCATCACTGCTGCTAGTGGCCTCGCAGATGCGGACTGGATAAAGGTAGCGAAGTAGTACGAGTCGAAGAAATCCACAGTGAAACCAACTTGTGCTGGAGTCATGTCTTCTTTGTGCGAAGCGGCAAAAGCGAATATCACCTTCAGTACAAGTCGGATGGCAGGAAGCACCAGAAGTACGGGCAGCTCGTAGCGTGTTTTTGTTGCCTCGTTGAAAAGAACCTGATAGGCCGGGTACGCTATGTACATGATAGCTTGCACCGACCCTACCTTGTTTAGCCGCCGAAGCTGCTCGTGGCGAGACACAATCTGTCTAAAGGTTTCAGCTCCCACCACAAGGCGTGTGGAGACTAAAACAAGTAAAGTAATTGGAAGGCAAAGTGTGAACATGAAAAACGGGATTGGAAATACCCAGAGGCTCGAAGTCACAATTCCGACAACAACGTAGCCGACTCCCATCAACGCACAATATGCCACGACTTGCTTGAATGTTAGTGCAGGGACGTCAAGCCAAAACCCCACTTGAATCGCCGCCGCATTCCCAACTCCAGCTCCCACCAACCCCACTCGAATCCAAAATCCATAGTTTGCCTTCCAACTATCCTCTGGGTCTTGTAGAGGAATACTTTCTTGACAAAGCAATAGACAAATAACTAGAAGCGGAGCACCGAGGGTGACCAATAATACACGGACTAGCGATGTGTTTCGGGTGTACTCTTCGAGCGCCAGCATTCGCTCGATCGAGTATTTTCCACCGTAATGAGCAAGCTGGATAGAATACCACGCATCGACAAATCTTGACGCTTGAAGTACGAGGAATCGACGAAAGCGTGTCGATCTCGATAAGGCTAGAACTGGTCTAGTCGGAGCTACAGACCTCTCCTGTATTGATGCGGACATTATCTTGACCTTTTTTTGCTGAATGCGACGGTCGTAGCGTACTTCAAAGTACTGTACAAGTATATTGATAGTAAGGCGAGTCACCGTTGGGCCACTTCCTTTAACAGCGGCCCCAATTACCTCATCAACACAGCACGACATTCCAAAAAGCGCTGAACCAATAAGCAAGACTAACATCCGAAGGATGGAAAACACTTCCGTTATCATGGAGAAAGCTTTGGAAATGCTTTTCACATCTGAGTGTCTCGTTCTCTCTGACTATATGGAGGCTATCGTCCCACTTATCTACGGCATGTTTGTGCTTGCGGTGGCCCACAGTCCAAGTTCGGAGTACCATACAGATTTGGTTGGGGTTACCCAGGACAACATCGCGGAGATCGTCTCTAGAATTTTTGCGTACGCATTGTTGGAGTTTGCCTCATTTGTCGTATTCGCATTGGCCAAGAAGATCGCATGTGGTATTAGCGCGCTATACCAATTGGCTTTTGTTCTGGAAACACAAACATTGTTCGTGCAGTCGACGCTAATGATGTGGATTTTGATGACCTTGACATATCGAGTGGTGCACTTCGATACGTTCAGCTGTCCGACTTGTGTGCTTGCCCTCAGATATCATGAGTTAACTGTGTTTTCATGCTTGATTAGGTTGTGATTTTTCCTTCAAATTCGAATGGGTTGGGCGATGAGCAGATCAATGCTCAACTCGTCGATATCCGATCACTATTTAAGAACTTTATACTTTGTACTTGAAGTAACAAATACTTCAACGCGAATCATTTGAAAAACATATATAAGGGTCGATGTGAAGTATATTTCCGAAGATGAGATGGCTTATACAGGTACTGCTGCAAGAAGTGCTGAGGCGGTATCAAAATAGGCAAGATTTTAGTGTATGTCTGTCTATCTTCAAGATAGTATCTTGGGCTTCTTGAAAAAGCAGTAGCACATCGCTGCAGAGAGAGAGGGGGGGGGGGGGGGGGGGCTGCATGACCGTCGCCACAAAATTTCTCCGTGGATTGCAAAGAAGAAAAAAAACTCGGCTTCGTTGTGAAGCAATATTATTGCTTCTCAACTAGCACTGCTCAGCCGATCCAGTAAAGTACCATCAATACAAGGGCTTATGTGCTTTTCTGTAGCCCGTCTACCAGGTGGCATTCGACAAACAAAACCAGACTCCCTACGAGCTGCCAGTACTGTTGGTGTTTTCCGTTTTCAAGTTCGCCATGAAAGCCTTCTTTGCATCCTGCCACTACGCATTTTGGGCGCTACCTAACTTAGCCTGGAATCTCAGCTTTCCATGTCATGAGTGTGCTGAAAGCAAAAATCACTTGTGTGAATGGCACCGCAGTAGCAATATACCCATTGAGTTCAAACTATCATGTGCCGGTGGCGCAGGTGTATCCATTATCACGTCCAGAGGTGTGTCCCTCTCCACCCGCTTGGGATATGTACGAGTCTATACTCAGTCCAAGCTCATCATCATCCGATTTGCGCCATCATCAACCGGACGCAGCCTCAACAAGATTCTGATTTATTTCGCAGCTCCGAGCCAAACAAGCACCGGGCTGATCAGTCACTTCCCAATCCGCAGCCAGCGTCCAAGTCTCTTTCAAGATCCCTAAAGTCCACATCATGCAGCCGTCTTCGCTCCTCGTCGCCCTGGCGCTGCTGGCGTCGCCCGCGTTGGGCGCCAACCTGAAGGTGCACCACCGCCACCACATGAAGTTCCGCGAGGTGACGGTCATCGCCGATAACGCCGAGTGCCCCAACGGCGGCGATGTGCTGCTGTGCGAGAGCTCGTCGTTCGCGTGCCAGGATGACGGCTCCGGCACGCAGAAGTGCCTGGAGCGCG
>JAIKVD010000121.1:0-31106 GCA_024679075.1 Phytophthora uliginosa | reverse complement strand
GCGCTGCTGCCTGACGGCGCGGCTCTTCTCCACGAGCGTTCGCTGCGCCGGCGTGAGCACGAGCCCACTCCCAGCCACCATCGTCTGTAGCGTCAAGCAGCACTGGGTATGCGCGCAGGCGTTCTATAAGCAGCGCGACGAGACGCTAATTTTGGTGGGAGCGTGTGATGACCACAGACTGAGGTCACGGGTCAATGCGGCGGAGGATACACCGACGCAGCGGCAGTCAAGCATTGGACGAGCGCTAATAGCAGTGAAAGTAGACTTCGTATGCCGGTACCAGCGAGAAGGTTACTGTCGGATGAGCAGCAGTAATGTCATGACGCCGCTTGATCCTCGCTCCAGTTTCGCCCACACGGCAAACGGA
This sequence comes from Phytophthora uliginosa, assembly GCA_024679075.1. Taxonomy (NCBI): domain Eukaryota; phylum Oomycota; class Peronosporomycetes; order Peronosporales; family Peronosporaceae; genus Phytophthora; species Phytophthora uliginosa. The sequence goes on along the minus strand of JAIKVD010000121.1, from coordinate 30,739 downwards.
CGTGCTTTCGGAAGTGAAGGATTATACAGCGGGATTTCACCTCTGGAACTCAAACCACGCCGTTACGCTTCAGACAAAATTGGTGGAATTTGGTTAGCCATATCTTCGAGCTTTTAGGAAGCGAATAACCACTGGCACGGATATTGTTGATTTTCCGCACCGCCTGAGACTCTCAGGCAATCGCTTTCGCAAGTGAGTGACGAAGAAATACAGCGCTGGTGTCCACCAACGCTCGAACATGAATGGATTCGCTGCAAGGTTGGCCACTTCATTGTAAGACCGATACTGGCTTTGCATTATATGTATTAATAAGCTTTTAAGATAAGAGTCTTGCATGTCCATCGTTGTAGTTGGAATTTCAAGTCCCTTGCTATTATACCATCGTGACGGAGTCCAATGGTATATCAGCTTATCGTGCACTGGCACCAAAACACGTAGGGCGTCCCAGTGCCAGCTGCAGGTTCTTCAAATGGATTTCGAGCCAATGCCTCCGCCTCAGCCGGCGGCAAGCACGCCTTGAATTTTTTGTTCATCTTCTCGGAGAGCAGCGTAACTTGACGCCTCCCTGCAAGACCATTCGCACTTGAGCCAGAGCTCTTTAGAAATGGCGCAGAGGAGACTCCGAAGTTGTTGGCATCCCCGTTCTGCTCTGGACTTTCCTCGATCTCTCTTGCACTGCCTTTCAAGACCCTCTTCACTGAAGGTTGTCGCTGCAGTAGTGAATCTGATGACGCTCTGCTCAGCACAGGTTGGATCGGAGTCATGCTCCAAAAGCTGACAGAGCGTGTCTTTATGAGCAACATACCGCCCGAGCGGCGGCGCCGAGTCGTTTCCCATAGCATCAATTGAGCCATTTCGCTGTCCGCAAGAGCAAATTCAAGCCATTCGGTATACTGAAGCTGGCAATATGATGTCGCCAGCGACAGCATCTTCGTTCGAAAGTGTCTTCGTAGTAATGGGCATTTCGCAGCATCGGAAGTCGAATCACCGTGTTCACGCCGCCGTGGCTCACGTACTCGATGCCCTTCAGCATCTGCTACCATCCGATTTGTTAGTAGACAGCAAAGTAAATCTGAAATATAAGATGTTGATAACGTTGTTAGTCAACCAACAAAATTCCCAATGAAATGACAACGTACTAACCTGCAAGTTTTTCGATGCCTTGCTGATTCAGGTACTCGTGATCATGGTGATTTGGAATCTGGAAAAGCAGGCGAGCTCTTTCTTCTGGGGTCCCGCGACTTGCAACCGATAGAAACTAGAACAAGGGCACGCGTCCAGTCATCACGTTACTACACCACACCGGTGGGCTGTTCAAAAGAAGAAAAAGAAAAACACTAACCTGGATCAAGTTAGAAAAGGAAATATTCCCGTAGCCATCAGGCTTTAGAAGGTGGTAGATTCGCCCATAGATATCTACTGGCCACTACGTGCAGCAAGGCGTAGACATTAGCTGGACATCCCGTATCAATAAAATAGGACAGTGCATACTTCCGAACGTACCGTGCTTAATTCCCTCGACAATATTCCTTCCAACCCTTCTTGTCGCAACCCTCGCAACTTGGAGCGGCCACACATCTTCCTTTGAAAGCGAAGAAACGCAAACTCGTCCTGTAATCGCCCCATCTCCAAGTGGCTGAAATGTGTCTGCTTAGCTAGAACGGCGAATTCGGCTTTGCGCAGTTGAGGAAGCCGTCGAAGCGCTGCTCGCATGTCTTCCACAGACTCATCTTTCAGGCCGTAGAGGGACCGAGCCTGCTGAAGCAACGCTAGTGGGGCAATCTCAGTGGCGGTTTGACACTGGCTCATGATGATCTTGTAGATATAACTTGAGTCCCACTGCTCCATTTCCTGTGATAAAGCGGATATGATCAGCCTGCATGGCAGCCAAATTCCCAAGCTGAGCAGCGTACCATGTGGAGTTGAATCTTGTCCACCGCAAGTCGGAAAAAGTGTAGTGCAACCAGTAAATGAAGTATGGTGCCGTCTTCTTCTCGTAGCATCGTGTCCCATACCTCGTACAACAAAGGAAGAGGAAGCTCGCCGACCCAGAGGGAGACGAACCATTTGCAAGACAGCAGTGTCGTCACAAGCGGCAAATCCACCTGAAAACGTCATCGACTACGAAGTTAGCGGTAAATTTCAACCTACAACGAACGAATAGGTAGGTACCTTAGCAAGGATCGGGTAATGAGGCACGAGTTTCCTCACCACCAGCTCATGGAACAACTTGCAGTCCTATCACGAATAGGTTGTCAGCTAAGCAGGACCAACGTCAAGATCGATCCTAGCAGACACCACCCACCACTTGAAACCCGTGTAGCTTCGGTGTCCGTGCAAAAAAGTCGTCTGGAAACACCCTATCTCGCAAAAGAGCAACAAGTCAGTGGTGCCATCAAGTACAAAAAGACACCACACTTCAGCCAACCTCTCCATGACGCTGGCGTAGACCCAGAAGGTTTCCTCCTCGTCCCTCTGCTCATTGACGTTGCCCAGCAAGAAGCACAGCACATCTGCGTGGCCTTGCACGTAACCCACGCGAGGGTTTCTCTGCAAGAATTACGATACGAGAGCGATGAATCGTCTCTCCCTACTCTCACGGTTTATTTTACTGCTACTGCCCTACCACGCTGTAGGCCGCGAGAATATTCCTCAAGAGAGGGAGAAATCGCTCCGTCACATGTGGCGGCAGCTCTTCGTCCTCGCCGAGCGCCTCGCGCTCCTCCGGACGCAGCAGGAAGAGGCGGACGGACTCGCCCGTGCGCGGCAGATCCAGCTCAATCTGGCGCAGATCCTCCCCGTATTGGGGCGACGCGCAGTGCTTACTGCGGCGCACGTACTCGCGGTAGTCGAGTGCGCTGTTGGCCCTGAGCTCCTGCGCGCCCGACGTCGCGAACCAGTGCGACGGCATCTTCCTCTGAGTTCTGGGGGCGGAATGAAACCCTAAAAAGTGTGGGCGACTTCAACTTCGAGGAAAGTTGGGTGTATAATAGGGTTACAAAAAATATAGTTAGGGTTTGTAAAAAACACACAGATCTTCTTTTTTGTAGTGAGAGACCAGCGAAGAGGAGGGAGTCAACATGTCGTCGATTCAGGTGGCGCCCACGCGCATGTAAGCCGCCGTCGACTGCCGCCACAGCTTCTACAGACGCCTTACGTATAATGTGTACCGGGGTACTGACGCCGGTGGTTTCGTTGCAGGGCGCTGACGACCTTCAAGGGCAAGCGTGTCGGCGCGAAGAAGGGTATCTTGAGCTCCTCGTCCTGATCTCCTCCAGAAACCCTAATTCTATTGAGCTTAATGCTGTATGTAGGGTTTGAGTTGCTGAAGAAGAAGGCGGACGCGCTGAAGATGCGCTTCCAGGCCATGCTGCGCGAGATCCAGAAGGTCTCTCCTCGACTCTTGCCTGGCTTGCTGTGAATTGCTGGGAGTATTGACATGTGGCCTTATTGCTGCGCGCAGACCAAAATGTCCATGTCCATGGAGGCGTCCGAGGCCTTCTTCTCGCTCACGCAGGCGCAGTACGCGGCCGGCGACTTCCGCAACAAGGTCATCGAGTCGGTGAGCACGGCGGAGATCCGCACGCAGAACCGCATCGACAACGTAGCGGGCGTCAAGCTGCCGGTGTTCACCGAGGTGGAAGTCAGTCGCGAGAAGAGCGAGAACATCGGCCTGGCCGGCGGAGGCGGCAAGATCCAGAACTGCCGTGACAAGTTCCGCGTGCTGCTGCGCGCGCTCATCAAGCTCGCGTCGCTGCAGGTCGCTGTGTCCATTGGCAGAAGGTGAAGTTGGTGATAAGGGACTGATGATTTTTTTTTCTGGCAGCAGACCTCGTTCGTGACACTGGACGAAGCCTTGAAGGTGACCAACCGTCGTGTGAACGCTTTGGACAATGTGCGTGCCTTGAGCTGTTGAAGTTTATGCCCTCTTCGCTACTCTTGCTGATATCTGCACTACTGTACGTGTCTGGTGTGACGTGATTTAGGTAACGATTCCTCGCATTGAGAAGACCATTTCGTACATCACGAGAGAGCTGGATGAGCTCGAGCGTGAGGACTTCGTGCGGTACGTTACTGAGCTACCTTGCCGCTTAGTTCGACCAACAGCAGGTTGGCTTTCCATTGATGTTAACGCTCGTATTTGTGCCTGATATTGGACACTGCAGTATCAAGAAGGTGCAGGCGAACAAGCAAGAGCATGAGAAGGCGATACTGGCGAGAGAAGCTGGTATGATATTACATGGGCGAAACGCACTTTGGTCTGACAAACATGAGCTAACCGTTGCATGTTGTTGTGCTGCTTTCACCAGCCGAGGGAGCCAAGGCCGACAAGCCTTCGGCTGCCGCCTTGGACGACGACCCGTTCGCGGACGTTGTGGCGTCGGACCGCGACATCCTTGCTCAGTACGAGCCTTCTGCCGACGCAGACGTGGTGTTCTAAGCGAGAGAAGGAGTGAGAGGGAGTATCGGGGTTGCTGGACGTGAGTAGTAAACTTCAATACACGCTGTGAGCCCGAACCTGCCGTTGACTGCGTTTCACTATAGCCGTTCCCTATCCCTGACCCATTTGAGCTCCTGGCCAGTCGTAGACAGCGATAATGGAGCCCATCGCCAAGCGCCTAAAGCAGTCCGCCGAGAGCGCCCTGCAGAAGAAGAAGAAGACCGAGGAGGACGAGGACATTGCAGAGCGTATCAAGCGACTGGAGGCAGAGCTCCAGGGTTCCGGCGACGACTCGAGCGACTCGGACTCGGATTCCGATTCCGACGATGGCAAGGCCAAGGGGACTGCAGTCGTGAATCTCTCTGCCTATGCGTCAGAGCGCATTGAGGCGCTGCCCGAGAGCATGCTGCCAGCTGCACGGCCCTCGTCGAACCTGCCGCCAGCCAAGAAGAAGCGCAAGAAGACGCAGCAGGAGGAGAACGAGCGAGCAGCCAACAAGGCGCTGGAGCTGCTCAGCGATGCGCTGACGTTCCCTAAGAAGGTTCCGTTCGCCTGCAAGCCGTGCAGGTTCATCGGCAAGGATCTGGAGGACTTCCAGATCCACAAAGCCTCCCAAGGGCACTTGGAGCGCGTGCAGACCGGAGACAAGACGCTGCACTGCGTTTTGTGTGCCAAGTCGTTCACGAGTACCGCGCAGCTCGATGAGCATCGCGCCGGCAAGTGGCACAAGCAACGTGCCCAGCAGAAGAAGGCGCGACACGTAGTGAAGGTCTGCTACGACTTTATGCGTGGAGAGTGCAAGTGGGGCGACCGCTGCAACTTTGAACACACAGAGACCAAGGCCATGCGCTCCGGACGCGCGCTCGACAAGACCCGCAGACGCGTGTGCGACAGCTTCGTGCGGACCAAGAACTGCCGCTTTGGAGACAAATGCTTGTTCTCGCATGACGCCAAATAGTAGGCGCAGCCCCCCCCCCCCAAATGATAGAAATCCAACCCGTACTTGCTGTACTCATACCCTCACCAGCTCGTTATTTGCCTTGTTGCTTCTTCATGTCGGAATCTCTGAGCTCTTGGAGGTTGCTGTCTACAACCCGAGCTGGTCTCTGACAAAGGCTTCCACGCGCTCAAGCGTGAATTCTCCGTCCAAACGGCGTGCGACGTCCACGACGGCTTCTTGTTGTTGCTGGCCGCGGAAGATCAGCATCACCGGGAGGTCTGCCATCTCAATCGACGCGTCTGCTTCCTTAGCCACCATTGCTGCGAACTTGTCATGAGAACACGAGAAGCATTTAGTCAGTGAAGCATTCTAGACTGGTATCTTAGGAGCTCCTACCTTGATGTGGACAAGCTTCCGTGCCAGAAGCTCGAGCTGCGTGTTGAGCAGACCACAGGCGTAGTTCTCCGCATGATAAAGATGCACGACCATATCGTTGCCAGTCTCGGTGCTCTCTTTCTTCGACGAGAGAGCCACGAACTGCTCCGGTGTGATGTACTCGAGCTCACCAAAGACTTTGCGCTTGCGCGCCTCATCCTTCATCTGCTTCACACGCATCTCAGCATACTGCGCCAAGAAGGCGTCGTCTACCAGGTCGCTGTCGTCACACTCACAGTCCGAGCCTCCTTCACACTCGCACTCCAAGTGAGCGGTTGCAGAAGCGGATGAGACTGTGGCGCCTTTGGCGATGCGGTTGAGGACTGCCTGACGCTCTGCTTCCTTCCTCAAGCGCTGTCAACATCATTCAACACGTAGCAGTCAGCATTTTCTACCTCTCCTCACCGGATGAAACCTCCTGGTAGCGAACCTCTTCCTTCTGATGGCGCTTGTGTGCCTTGTAGTCGTTGATGACTCCCTTGGGTCCTGTATTAGCCGAGGCGAAGTCGCGCCCCTTTCCGCCGCGGAAGCCGCGCGTGGGCTTCCCCCACGTCTCCCCGTCCACGGACTTCTGTCTCCACGGCCCTGTCGGGTCCGCCACCGAGTGCACTCGATCCGTGATCTCTTCCTCGTCTTCGCTGCATCACAAGAACGATCAGTCTCCTGCAAGCCAAAGGACTACCGACGTGACGGACCTGGCCTCCGAGTCCGAGTTGACTCGTCCGCCCAACTCGTCTGGGTCGCGGTCCTGGAGCACGTTGTGTTGCAGGAAGAACTTCTCCATCGTCGGCTGGATCTACTCTGCGTCGCTTTGGTCTCACGATTGATACCTAGGGAAAAATAGAAGAGGATCGGAGGACACCGATGGACGCTCGTCCAGCGTGGCATTCGCTCGTCTGCATCTGCTGCGAACAGATGAAAAATGCAACTACAACATGAGAGAAGCTCCTAGCCGAGAAACGACCTCCAGCTGGCGCGAGCGTCTTCTACTGTAGCTGCATGAACGGGAGCAGAACGCCAACTCGTCTTTAAGCAAAAATGCACATTACAAGTCCATGAGAAAGAATCAACTGCACAACTGCACTGCACTGCGCTCTACAGAAGGCTTTTCGTCATTTCCTTCCTCCCAGGTCGAGCCAACGCGGCGATTAAAACGCGACTGACTTGCTTGTCCTGCGCGTCTTCGTCTTGCTCCCGGTCGGTTGTATCCCTGGCTACCTGCATATTCACTCTGCTGCTACGTCTTCTTCATAACCTTCTCTTGTGAGGGGCGTCGTTTAGCCGAATCTCGGTGGAATCCGAGCCTATCACCACACCTCACTCGACCCAGAGACGCTTTAGCCCTTGCCCGACTGCTTCATGAGCCACTGAATGACCTGGTCGATGTTGACGAGGCGCAGCGCCGAGATGGGGATCACCAGCCACGGGTTGTCCACGATATAGTCCAGGTTCAGCTCGCGGATGAGCTCGGGCTCGGAGATATGAGGCTCCAGATCGATCTTGTTGGCCAGCACCAGCAGCGGCGTCGTCGCCAGCTCACTGCACGGTGACAACAGTCAGGCCAATCACAAATGCACAGATTCTCAGACCACAGCGACGTACCGGTCCTCTAGTAGGCGGTGCAGCTCCTTCCGCGCCAGGGAGATTTGGTCGAACTGTTGCAATACCACGACCACAGGAGGTCAATATGAAGTAAAACACCGGAATTTGCCGCTCGATCGCAGGCGTACCGCGTTGGCGTCCACCACATATATAATGACGTCACAGCCGCGCGTGTAGCGGCCCCACTCGCTCCGGTACTGTGCCTGCCCGCCGATATCCCAGCACTTCATCTGTACGCCTCCCTTTTTCACCAGCTTCACGTTGAGACCGATGGTGGGGCACGTCTCCACGGGGTGGCCCATGGCCATCACGTTCAGCAGCGTCGTCTTGCCACTGCAGGAGCAGCCACAGCAGCAGCGAACCGCATGAGAGAGAGAGATCCAGGACCCGACCGGACGCGTTAACTAACACACTAGACGAGCGGCGCACCTGTTCTCGAGACCCACGAGCACGACCTCGAGCTTCTTCGTGTAGAAGGCCTGCAGCATCTTCTGTAGAATGCCTCCCATGGCTGCGCTGTCGTCGCTGGAGCTACCCGAGTGTTCGTTCGTCTAAAGCCTGGCTGATCCGAGATGACTCGACCCGCTCGCTTCTTCTTTCGTTTTGAACAAGGGGAAAGAGCTGCCAAACCCGTTTTTGCCCCCTCGACTGATTTTTCTCGTGTGGCGCACACCAAGTGGTGTGTGGTGCACATACAAAGACCCTCTCAAACCCGGTCACTTCAAGATCAAGACCGCAGCAACCTTAGGAACCGGTATTCGTCGGGGCTTAGAGCACAGGGATAGTGCAAATACTTGACTTGCCGCGCCTGTTCATTGTGGCAATCACAAGGCTGACTACTGTAGTAGCACGCAGCAGCCTGCGATCGATATGATACCTGCACTTTTCGAGGATACGCCACGAATCGATGGCCCATTGACCATCACTGGAGGATATTGTGTGCAACACGATGGTCTTTTAAAATAGAGTGTAGCTCATTGTAGACTCTGCTCTGATATCAAAAGATCATCCTGGTCAATACGATCGACATTGGGGCAAGACCCTTGCCCAATGCATTGAAAATATTGCCGCAAGGGCTTTGTATCTCTTGAGGAGATGATAAACAAAACGATGAAATTCGTATTCATAAATACCTTCGCCAGCAAGGCAATGTCTACCTTCGAACACACCTGCAGCACATATAACAACTAGCCTCTTGGCGTCGCTTGAAGGACGCGGATATTGCCGATGTCCGAGTAACCGCGCGCTCGAATGTGGCGTAGCGAATTGTCTGATAGACGCACTGACGAGGACGAGAAGCGCATGTCGGGCATGGAAGCTGCGCGGAAGTCGATCCGATCCTGGCGCGTCTTGAGTGGGCCCATTTGCATTGCAATCGTGGATTCTGCAACGCTGTCGAGAGCTTCGCTGAGCGAGTCGAGACCGAGGAAGAGTCCCACGGACTTGTCGATGTCCAGGCCGTGGCGAGGGCAGTGGTGAGCATACTGCGACACCAGCCGCACCAGATCCTGCAGGAAATGTGTGAGCTCCAGCATGCGGGAGGCGCCGTACTTGTTCACGTTGAGCACGACCATCTGCCGCGTAGGCAGGCGCGATTGCCTGAGCTGCTCAACGAACGGGTGACACTCCGGACAGTCGCGGCATTCGAGCAGCAATGCCTCGCGCAGCCGCTTAAACTCGCGGAAGCAGCGCTCCGTGCGGTAGATGTCGCTGGTCTCCTGGTGGCACGTCTCGATCTCGTACACAAAGCGCATCCTCTTGAGCGACGTGACCGCCTCTTTCTCCTCGGGGCGGAAGCGCAGCACCTGCACGGCCAGCGGCGTGGGCGGTAGCGACTCTAACGGCGGCGGCTTCTGATCCACTTGGATCTCCACCAGCGACTGCGTGACGACGTCTACCCCGCGTCTCTGGAGGAGTTGCACCATCTCAACTCGACTTCGGTGCCAGCGACTTGAGGCCTTCGTCTAGGTTAGTCTGGGAATGACCCCGATCTGCGTCTGCTTGTCACGAAATTCGAAGATGAGCTCGTCGCGCAAGTCGCCCGCTATGCATATCAAAAAAATCATCTTTCTGCCAATCAAATGAGACTATAAGATTCACCCAACCAGTCACGACATCGGAATGCTTCGTACAGTAGGACCCTTTCTGTGCTCTAACATCATCCTTCCTACACCATGTGCGTGGGGAAGCTCAGCAAGTCCGGTTGCAGGCGGCTCCAGGCCTCGACGAGGCGCGCGTGCTCGTCCGGGTGTGAGCGCTGCAATGCTGCTGGGTCCTGCTCAAAGCAACGCGGACATGTGCGCGGTTAGCCATCCAGGAGGGGTGAGAAGTGGCGACGCGCGGCTGGGGTGGCCCGTTTCCGACCAGGTGTATCCTTGTCGGATTCAGCGTCTGGCTGACTGACCGCCAGCCCGGAAGTGCAACAGTACGCCCCAGCACCGCCAACAGGTTGACACGGATGCATGCAACGTACCTCGGCGAAGCAGACAAATATCGTAGCAACGATGGAGTCCAAGATTGACGACATAATCGTACACATCGCGTAACCGATGGAAGCGCACGCCACGAAGGTCAGGACCACAACGTTGAAAGTCTCTGCGGCACGACAGACAAACAGCCGCTCATGAGCTCACAGTCGCCGCTCCCAACAACAAATTCGGCAGCTACGTACGGCACTCTCCCGGGTGCTCCGTCAGCTCTTCCGGCGTGCACCGCAGCGTCAGATACAGCCACACCGATCCAAGAACTCCTGACAGCGTTCCTACAAATAACAGCGGCGTCGTGTATCACAGTTAGATTATCATGTCGTCCTGCCAAAATGCACAGAGCAAACCGGCAAGCAAACGTACCGACGACCAGGCATCCCACCGCAAGGACGCTCGATATGAGCGAGTCGTTCAGCAACGCCGACCAGCCACGGTCACGGAAAAGCTGCATGGTGTCCGAGCCAGCTAGCCGAAAGTCCTTCCCGTACAGCGCAACTTGGCAAAAGGCGTATTTGTTGAAATACTGCATGTTGCGCATGACGAGTTTCACCAGGAACTCCAAAAAAGCATTAGCGCTCCCCCTGGCCTTCCGCCGCGGGGTCGAGAGCAAAAGGGTGTGTAGCGCATTCAGCGCAGCAACCACAAGCGATCCGACGCAAATTGAGCCGAGTGACGTTGTGAGCGCGCGTGTTTGCGCTCGCTGGATTGTGTTCACGTCGTGCGCACCGAACCACCACTCGCCCACCGCTCCAGCAGTAATGCAGTGCACGACATTCTTCGCGACCTGTACGAACCAGTAAAAGCTGAGAAAATAATGAACATGACAAGAGATACGTAAGTGCCTCGGTTGCTACAAAATCCGTCACGATGTCAGATTCCCTACGGGACGCACCTCAGCAGCATGAAGAAGAAGCACGTATTGCCAAAAGTGCTCGAGTCATGGAGGTGGCCCACCGCTTTGGCGAGTACTCCGACGACCGCCACGCCCCACACCACGACCCAAACACCCTGCGCCAATACGGCCATGTACGCCGAGGTGATCACTCCAGGGAATACCCGTAGAATTCGAGATGCCGCAGTCAAGTTGGACGCGGCAAAGGCGATCGACCGACGCACAGAGGCGTAGTACGTGACAATCGTCAGCGCGAAGAACAAGTTGAGGAAACCGATGGCCTTGCCCGCCATGCCCGAGTCGTAGAAAGCTGCGATTGACGCCACGATGAAGGCCACGATGCTGAACTTGAGCGTCCAGGTGATGACTCGCTCTGCGTGGCTCTGCAGTACCTGCAGCCACAGCGCCGACACACCGCCGCCGATGCACGACGTGGCCAGGAAGATGAGGAAGATCTTGACGCCGTGCGACGAGTCGTCCTCTTTGTGGACGGTGAAGTAGATGCTTGACACATTCGGGAGTCCGAAGAAGAGCTGCCAATTAGGCCAAAATATGTAATAAAACCCAGCGTATTGCAGTGAGTTTGTGTGCATCTGATTCGGGATTCCAACAGGGACTTTGAGGTCGTACCGCAATGAAGCTCACGGCCGCCAGGTTGGCCGCGAATGCCACCGCGAAGAAATAGTCCTTGCGCTCGTCGCGGCGGCCGGCGGGCAGCTGCTGCGGCACCTTCTCCAGCAACACCTCCTCGTCGGCGCGATCCAGCTCCATGATAGTGGCGTTGATTTCTGGTGGAAGGAAGAACAGTGGTCACGCACCGGAGTGGTTGAAATTGGAGAATATTTAATCCAATCACGGCGCGGCGGTTTCGTTGAAGTTACCGACCATCACTCTGCAGTTCCGCACTCGACGGCGCGCACTCGCGAACGCTGCAGACGACGGTCACGATGGGGGAGCAGGGCGAGTTCCTGACGAACCTGACGCTGGACGGCGTGCGCGAGGGGGCCTACATGCTGTGCAAGCACTCGGACGACCTGCTGGGCCACCACGCGCGCCAGGTTTTCCGCGAAAAAGCGGCGTCCATGCGCGCCGAGAACAGCATCTACTACTACCTCAAGGACCTCATGAAGAAGTTCGGCTCGCAGCAGCACGCGTCCAAGATCAAGAAGACGGCGCATGGCGAGCCGCAGCAGCTCGGATTGGAGGCGCACGAGTTCCGCAAGCTCGTGGCGAGCGATCCAGCCTTTGAGAGCGCCATTCCGAGTGACCAGGTGGACGCGCTCTTCCACCGCCTTGAGTGCGACTACCAGAAGTTGCTATTGCACAGGGACTTCGTCGAGTTTTGCCTGTTAGATCAGGACCAATTGTTCGTATTTGGTTGTACGGCTGTGAAAGGCTTTGGAAGTTGATCTTAACCTTTTATCATTGTTTTTGCGATAGGCGGCTACTGCTGTTTAAGTATCGGAAACATTTGAAAAGCTTGGATTTAACGGACAACGAGATCGCAGATACCTTTAAACGACTCGCGCCCCCCGATGGCACGGCAATGGCTCCAGAGCTGTTTCACGCGGCGATCATGCGCGACTTGGATGTCGTGCTGACAACTGGGGTGGGTATAGCTGCACTAGCTAGATAAGGGTTGCTTGCAACTAAAGGTTTCATTGACTTTTGACTCGGCATTCAGGAGCTTGCCTTTGTCATGGACCTGATGGACTCGGAAAAAGACGGTATGGTGAAAGTCCACGACCTGGAGCTGCTACTCAAGGATGAGCGAGGAGCAGAAGAACTGATACATCCTCCTCGAGAAGACGGCGTGGTGGATATTAAGATATCATCAAACAGCGTGGAAGAAGTTACTCTGCGGAGAGACAATTACACGCAACTGTTCCCGAAACTACAGGACGAGAGCAACGCCAGTCCGATGCATATCTGGTTTCGAACAGCGGCTAAAGAGGACGGGAAGTCTCCTATCTCCAACATTAAGTATGCTGCAAGCTCACGGGATACAGAGTTGGTATCCAAAGGATTTACGTGCATACAACAGGATATTAACCGAAATGGTGCCTTCGGGAAACACAAGTACATTTGGACAAGCCTAGTGCCCTCGAGTACGCAAATGACGAATGAGCTCATTGGCCTGTCACTCACAAGTGGAGATTTGAGCGATAAGAACACGGCGCGGTTATGGCTACCTCGTCACCGTGGATTCAAGCTGGTGCCAGGGAACCTGAACGATAAAAATCCTAAACACGGGGTCTTCCTCTGGTTGCGGCGTCGACGTGCGCTATCCACTCAAGATCTTGTTGAGCCTCCGCAAATTGACCTCGCGATAGCATCTCCGCGATCACGAGCGAACCTGCACCGTCACATCGATGAGTTGGAAGCGCAAGTTCGGAAAACGCTACGACGGAACTGTCCTATCGATCAAGATTGCTCTTTAAACTTTAATCGGCTGTTTGAGGAATTCGATCCGAAGAAGGTCCGAGCTATTACCAAGCAAGCAGTACTTGCCGGAATAGAGACGTTCGGCATCAAAATGGACAAGAAGGTGCGAGCCGGTGTACTTGTCTTGCTCGTATCTAACTTACTGACGTAGCGTCATGCTGGTGGCTTGCAGGATTTTCGACTTGTTTGGGAACGTATCAATCCATTCGGTGCGAAACTTATTCACGTTGGGACATTCGCACAGTTTTTAGAACTCACGGACTTCGAAATGTAAGCACCGGCGGGTAAGCCACCGATTGTACTGGATGTACTAATGAATGTTGTTTTTGTAGCGATGAAGTAGTCAACTCGTTACAGCGAACGATGACGACGCGTTTTGGGTATCACGTTCCGAATTACCGGCTCATATTTCAGTCATACAATACACTTGGGGACGGTAAACTTAGCAGATCCGACTTTCAGCGTATATTTGCGACTAACCAGTTGAGCTTCACCAATAGCGAGCTGAGCAAGGTGATTCAGCGATTTGATGTCAACAAGGACGGCGTCGTTGACTATTCTGACTTCTTGAGCTACATCACTGGAATATGCGACGCATCCGCTAGAGCTGCGGGACGTATCGCCGAGGCGGCGGATGAATTCCGAACATGGGCCCTTGAGAAGCAAAATAAAAAGCTGGCCAAAGACGGCAATATTGACTCGGCATCTGCGTGGCGCATGCTGAAGCCAAAGCATGGTCGACTTGATTCCGAAACTATAAACCATATTCTCCGGCAGCGAAGGAAGCGATTAAACGCAGAACAAATACGTCTGCTACAAGTGTTGATGGCACCAGCAACAAACGGTGAAGTAAATCAAGCGGCATTCCATGGTTTTGTCAATCATGTCCCAAAGAAAATGTACGTTATCAGTGCATCAGCAAAGTTTCTGGGTACGCATTCATCATATTCATCTTACAACGGTTGTTTTGTTGTAGCCCAACAATGTCGTACGAGCTAAAGAAGTTGGTTGGATCCGGGCCTGTACAGTCCGATATCGACGAGGTTTACAATCGTCTTAATGTCGAGGGAAATGGCAAGTTATCTCTCGTAAACTTCTCACAGCAGCTGAACGCTCTGGCGGTAGAAAAGTCCACGCGTCAGGTAGACTTGAAGGACTTGGTATACGTGGTACAGTATACGGGAGCAAATTGTGGTGGTGATGGAAATGTGCTCATTGACAGATTCCTAGCCGTCATCCGGGACAATCAGGATCGCAGAAATATGAAGAGTGAGTTTGTCACGCACTACGACAGTCCTCAGTTTCTTGAGGGGGTAAACTTGCTTCGCGATGAGCTCAAGCGGTGTGCCAAAACTCCTGATGGAAAGTTTGACTACATGGTACCTTTTAGACTTTTTGATAAGGACAACACCGGCGAGATCATCTTGTCTGAGTTTGAAGTCGCAATCCGTGAGCTTGGTGTTGACAAATATCTTTCGGATCAAGAAGTAAAGGGACTAATGCGGCGTTTTGACCCTAATTCATCTGGTGCAATTGATTTTGATGAATTCCTTCGTTTCAATCTCGCCGAGTCATCGTCGTCGTCTAGCAGAAGACTGAACATCGCTGTTCTGCCGGATTCAACTCTGCAACGCATCCTTGAAGATATCATCATTAATGAGCGACTCGCAAAGGAAAATGTAGGAGCCTACTGTGGTTCCATAAAGCGAATGTTTGGAATTATTGACAAGGACACCACCGGCTTAGTACCAGCGAACCGCTTTGTTGAGACATTGAAAGAAATGAGTGTTGCCGTTCCGAAAGCAGACATGGATATTCTGGTGAAAGAGTTTGCGGGTGAAGACGATGCTGTTCAATACTTGCTGTTCTGTGAAGCAATTGCGCAAAAGTGTCAGCAAGGTGAAGAAGTGCAGCATATCGTGGATTCGCCTCCATCAGAATTACTCAGCTTGCTGAAGACCATGCACCAGCAATACAATGGAGCTAAGCAAAAGCTGGAAGCAAGTGGTCACGATTTTGATATTGATAGAGCATTCGGAGTGGAGAAGGACTCAACCAAATGCGTGTTTATATCTATCGATGACTTCAAAGATGTATTGTGGGCTGCAGGTGTCCATCACCCGTATCTACGCGAAGAGTTAGAGGCCATGATGAACTGCTTTCAATTGCATCAGAACTCAGGATTTAATGTCGCGCTGTTTCGCATGTTCCTGTCCAAAGGCCCGAGTGCATTCTTTGCCGGCAATTCCGGGGCCCTTGACAGTCATATTGAACGCATTGTGGGAGAACTTCAGTCCTTCCTATCAACAGGAAAAGACGCTGGGGATCGGTTATTCAGTTTGTTTTCGGAGCTCGACGCAGACTCCAGCGGATTCATTTCCCATGGTGAGTTTCTGCAGCTGCTTCAACGAGCTGGATTTAGGCACTTCCTGAGTTCTGAAGATGAGAAACTTCTACTCCAGTTCTTGGACACCAACGGTGATGGTGCTATATCTTACACCGAGTTTGTAACCTTTGCTAAGCACGCCGATGAGAAACCAAAACCACTAGTCGAAAAGCAATCAAGTACCCCATCATTACCGTCCCCAACGAAGTCGGTCGTCGGTGAAGTAGCACCTGCATCGCCAACACTCGTTTCCCAAACCCCTGTACCGGGGTCACCAGCCAAAAACCCTTCTGCTAGTTTAGCAATAAGCAGTCCAGCAAAGCTCGGCACTGTTGAGCGTCCTCACGTCCCAGTGTTGAATCAAATCGGCAGGCTAAACAGGTTACTCCGCCCACCCTTCCCCTTCACTAAATATTTCAGCAAGTATCGTGTGAAGCAAACCGAAGCAAGGGTGAAAGTTCGAGTTTTTGAAAAGATTATGGACAAGTTTTTGGATCGACTAGTGATCCAGCGAGTGGTTTACAGTATGAAGGATATGGATATCGAGCTGCTTGTGCAGGCGTACGCCGTGGCAAGTGATGATGGTGCGGTGATCAACTACGAAGTGTTTTTGGGAGATGTTGCAATAGCTCAGGAAAAGGCAACAGCAGCTAATGTCGATAGTGACTCCAGCAGTAGCGAGAGCGATGATGAACTCTCTTGCAGCAGTGATGAAGAAGGGCGATCCACAATCAAGGTTTCTAAAGCTATCGGGTCAGTATTACTCCAAGCAATTCAGCATGCTCACAAAACAGCGGCCGAACTCGAGGCACTAAAATCGCTGTTGAGTACGCTTAATAAAAATTTAGTTGCGAAGAAGCAGGATGCTATCAGCGAAAAGAAGATTTACAAACTCCTGATGGCTCTGGAACTGCGGTTGCGAAACAAAGATGCTATCAAGCTCCTCACGTGTTTTAGGATAGAGCACTATGGTAGAATCCTCTACGAGGTCAAACCATTCTTGGCAGCAATCGAGGAGCAGGTGAATGCTGCCATAGGTCCCCCGAAAGCGATACCAGCACCCGCAACACCTGCTGTTTCTCCTCCCGTTGAAGTGAAACCTATCGCTCCTGCACCTGCCGCAACCACCCCAGCTCTCGAGCCCGCTCTCGCAAAGAAGATTTACAGATGCTTTCTCGCGGCAGCGCAGCATAACATTAGCGGTCGAAGGCTACTCGAAAAATGTGATGTTGCGAAGACTGGCAAGCTCACTTTGTTGGAATTTCAGACCGTACTTCGTTTGATGGGATGTAAACTCGCAGATGCCGAACTGGAGGCAGTAAAGGCTGCCCTTGGTGACCCAAAGTCGGCACAAATTAACTACAGTATTCTTGTCCAACAAATGGGTCCAGATCGCCAACATCGACCACGAAAAGCACGGGCCACACGTACTGAGACTCCTCACTTCGATCGCGTGCCCGAGTACGCAGAAATACTGCAGTCAACTCCCAAGGTTCCAAGCCCAGTGGCTGCTAGCCGTACGTTCCGATCAGATCCCGCGTATATCCAACAGGAATCAATGCGCGCTCCTTTGTCTATCGAAGAAGCAAAGCGAATTGATAACTTCGTTATACAGTTCTTTTCTGAGCTTCTACACATGCGGCAAATTGACTCGGTGAGGCTGCACCAGAGCTTTGAGCCCTACGATATCAAGAGTACGGGGTTCGTTTCGATTGACGCATTCAAAGCAGTGATGCGGAAGCTCGATATCTTCTTGCCGACTGACGTGGCTTCGACAGTGATAACGAGGTTTACTGCGGTGTCTGGAGATAAGTTCGATTATGTCGATTTTGGTCAAGTTGTTGGTACTGCACTGCAGCCTAAACCCATGCCGCCGCAAGTGCACCCTGTTGGTACTTCATTCCAGCCTAAGTCCATTCCATCACAGGTGCAATCTGTACCTCAAGTTGTTCAGTCGACTCCTGCTGTAGACGCCGTGCGGGTTGCCCCACTACATATTCAATCCAGTCAAGTGGCCCAAGGTGAGCAAGTTACTGCAATGCAAAGCTCGAGAGGCAACCACCATGAGGTACGTGAAACAGCGTCAAAGTGTTTCGGGGCATCGCTAACTTGTTTGTAATTCAGGTGTTCAAACTAAACCTGCCAGTCATCGAAACTGATTTCAATGCAAAACTTCCAGACCCCCAGCTCCAACAAACAAACCGAGCTCCAACCAAACGCAGCGGAGGCGAAGAGAGCGGCTGGAGATGTCCTGTATGTTTCCATCAGCAGACACGAGCTACAACCACTTGCGAAATATGCGCAGCCCAGAACCCGGCATCTGTCGAGTTCCAACGTTTGCTTCAGTGCTCTGCGTGCGGGTTCCGAAACAAGCCGGATGCCCGGACATGCGAGTTGTGTACAGTGACACTACGGCGCTCAGTGCCTCTTTCCAATTCCAGAACAGCATGTTCACCAACCAAACAATGTTCGATAGCCTCACAAACCGCAGTTCCGTGCGATGGCTGGCTGGCATAGAAATGCAGGTATGCTCGTAAGACGGAAAACTGTCCATTTTTTAGTTTGTGGTGTCATGTGATCCTATGATAGTTTTTGTATTTGTTCGTGGCGAAGTCGAGGTCGCACTGCGGTGACGTAATGCGGAACTTTTTCTTCTTTTGAACGATGAAGTTATATCGTGTTCGCTGGACCCACCAGATTTCGTAGTCGCCCATGCAAATGGTTCGTGTGCGGTCTCCTTTGAAGAACAGCGGCAAAGTAGTGGTGCGAAATCCGTTCGGATACTGGCCAAGCAGTCGCGTTTGACTCAAAATGGCCTCGTTTCCCGGTTCATGCAGCTCAAGGAACGTACCACAGTGGTTTGACAGCTCGTAGGACCCACCGCATTGAACAATGTAGCTGTTCTGCATGAATCCAACCGCTACACATGTATCTCGCTTGCGGCCGTCAACGTTGTAGCAAGACGCAAGTGCATTAATGGAGTCGTTGTAGTCCCAGCAGGCTGGCCGTACCACTTCAGCCATCGGTACCAGTGCACGCAGTCGTCCAATGCATCGCGAGTTGGTGTAATTCCTTGTGACCGTCAGTCCGCTTGGGCTCAATGTCTTTTGAAGGCGGTAAGGAACCAAGTTATCGTCGAGATAGCAATTCTGGTCGAAGATTGAGGGGCGGTCACCAATTCGGCTCACCGATACATCCAGCGTTGCACCGGACTCGTCCACGAGAGATGCTTGTTCCGCAATGGTGGCGGACGAGTCCACATATGCTGGTTCTCCAAAGCGATCAACGCAGCAGTCAACGGCGTGGTTGCGACAAGGATCCAGCAGCAGGCCGATCACGTACTCGGTTGGCTCGACAAAACTAGAGGATACACCACAACAATTGAAAGATGGTTAGACAAGAACAGTCAGTAACTCCGCGGTGAGATATCCGGGAAGCACCTGTAGATGTCAGTGTTGATGGTGGCGTTCGGGTCACGAGTATCAATTTCCACCTCCAGCTCTTGTTGTTCGTTAGCGTAGGCGCGGTCTTCGAGCTCGTCGGCTTTGTCAGGCGCGGCGATGATCTGCGTTGCAGCATCCGACGTCAACGCTGTCACCGACGCCACGAAGCTCGCCACCATGAAGAGAAGTGCAGTCAGCACCAGAGCATTCATCTTCCTAGCGAACTTCTCCACCAAACGCGAAGATTTGAAAGGCCTCCGACGATTCAGCGCGTCCTTCCAGCGGTAGTCGTCACTAGAGAGCCGAATGCCGAATGGTGAATGACGGCACCCGGCGGACGAAAAAGCGATCGCTGCCATTGCCACTCCCGCTAGCACCCGTCGCACCTCGAGTCTCTGTCAACCAGGAAGAAGTCACTCGAACTAATGTCGCGAGCAACGGAAACAGAACCAGCAGTGCCAAGGCCCATGCGAGGAATTTGGCCAAGCTACAGATGCACCTTCCGCGAGAGGTTGTCTTCTTCGACCCTCGTCTACGAGTGTATCACGCGCACGTCAACCTCGGTGGATGGCGTGTCACGGATGCGTCGCTGCAGCAATTGCACATCTCGCCATCGCCGGAGAAGTCCTCGATTCAGGGCAGCAGTCAGAATGGGAAGAATTTGGCCAAGTCTTCCTTTCAAACGCTCACGGTGGATGGCAGCGCCCACATCTCCGTCAAAGGTCTGCGCGTTATGCTCGAGGCAACTGCAGAAGGTGGTGGAACTCTTCACGTTCTCCGCCTGGCCCAATGTCAGCTACTTTCACGTGGGGGTGGGGAGCTACTCGAAGGTAGCAGTCTGCCGCACTCGCTGAAGGAATTGGACGTGTCGTCTTGCGAGTGGGTGGACGATCGATTTCTGCGTACTTTGGTCCGCCATTGCTCCGTTTTAGAGCAGGTCTCACTCGCTCGATGTCGTCGAGTGACGGACTACGGCGTCGCCGCTTTTGGAGAAAGTTACTCAGCGTCTCTCACTTACCTCGATGTGAGCTTTTGCACCAAGCTCACAGACACGGCGCTTCTTGCATTACTTGTCGGCTCCTCGTCTACGCAAGTCATACCAGGAGGGGCTCCGTTGGCAGCATCGTCAGCTTCGGCGCGAATTCGTGTCTTGAATGCCGCTGGATTACCGTTGGTTGATGGCCTCACGCTTCTTGGTCTGCGTGGTCCCTGTGCATCACGCCTCGAGTCTTTGGATTTGTCGGGCTGTACGGTGCTTCGAGTGGCAGCATTGGAGCGACTGGCACGAGTGCGTGCATTAACACGTCTCACGAAGTTGGATCTGTCTCGCTGCTCGCTAGTGGATGACCAGGTTCTTTCAGCTTTGGGCATGGCGTGTCCCCAGCTAGCCACACTGCAGCTTGCGTTCTGTTCTAGTATCACTGATGTCGGCATTCACCGCCTTGTGGGGGAGACGGTAGTTTTATCAGCAGTGCGTACTGAAGATCAGCACGATGAAGACGTCAATGCTGGACAACCACCAACTATGGGAGACTACGAAGACCTGGATGGTGAAGACGCCGCCGGAAGTACTGGTGAGCGTGGCTGTCTACAGTTGACAACTCTAGAAATCGCGGGGTGTTTTCAGGTCACAAGTCGAGGGATCTCAGCACTTGGGGCTCGATGTAGACAACTGCAATCGGTGACACTTGACGGCGTGCGAAGGCTGAATTCCTCAGGCGTGCGAGCGTTGATGCGCGGGTGCTGTAAATTGCGTAATTTACGGTGGAGCGGAATCCTCGTGCGGAGTGGACAAGCCGAAGCTGCTGTCCCGGGAGCTTGTGCTGCTTTCTTGTCGATTCCTCATCTCAGCGATGCCACCATCGCTACGCTAACTAGCGGTTCGCTAAAGACTCTGCACATTGGGACCACAGAGTGTGATGCGGACACTTTGGCTGCAGCCCTGCTTCACGCCCGAAAATTATCATCATCAGTGCAGTCTCTGACCGATCTCGACGTGACATCTCTCGCCACAGACGCGCTTTGTGAGGCGTTAGGCACATGCTGCGCTAATTTGCGTACGCTTCGTCTCAGCCGTTCCCGATACTTTTCACCGACAAGCTTCCTCGCTGTACTTCGAGGCTGCCCCAAACTGCGCGTACTCGAGTTGGAGAGCTGTGAGCAAATTCGCGACGAAACACTCGTCGCAATAAGCAATGCACCATGTTGCCCACACTTGGAAACACTCGTACTAGCGAACGACTGGCAGCTCACAGACATCGGCATCGCAGCATTATTGCGCCCTGCCACCAGTTTATTCCGTCTTGATGTACGTCACTGTCCAGAGATCTCACTCCAGGTGTTAAAAGCACTAGCAGCGGCGCGTGGACACATTAGTGAAGCTACTCGCGATGGTTTAACGCCACGACACCCGAACGTCGTAGCATTCTTGCGCCGTGAACACAAAAGGCGAGCAGCAGCGCGAAAAATTATCCGGTGGTTGCGCTGCAAATTGGACGCCCGTGTCAGTGCCAAGTCCACATTGGAGCGCGCTCTTGCATATTTTCGACGCCTGAAGGTTGCGGCCCCGCGCGTGCAGCGTTGGTATCGGCACAAGTCAGCACAGCGAAAGCAACGTCGTATGATTGCCGAATTGCAACGCCTTCGGGCTGAGCAATGCAAAATGTACTGGATGTGGGTCCGAGCGCTCTGCGTGCTAAGTCGTCGGCTCCGGATTTTCGTGCGAACGTTTGTCGCCGCTCGACAGCGTGCAGCTTTTGAGAAGGCCGAGCAACTTCGTGTCCTGCGTGAAAAAGCTGCCACCAACATGCAACGTATAGCTCGTGGCTGGTTGGGACGACGTCGAGCTGTTGAGGCACGGCACGAACGAGAGCTCCTGATCAAGCGAAGAGAACATTCAGCCACTGACATCCAGCGTGTATTTCGAGGACATCTATCAAGAAGAAACACTGCAAAAGTGCGTCGTGAATGTGAAGCCATGATGCAGAAGGCGATGAAGTTGGCCCACGCCTACTTTTTGGCAGCCATGCACGCTCAACGGATAGTGAGAGGATTTTTAGGACGTCAAGATACAAAGCGCCGAGCTGTGGCTGCTTATGAGCTACTGCAATTGAAGACTGCTCGAGCAACACAAATTCAAAAGGCCTACCGAGCGCACATTGCGCGCGTGGCGCTACGTAGGATGCTTTTCCGTGGAGCTACTGCACTGCAGAAATTATTCCGAGGCTTTTGTGGACGGCGTGAAGCTAGTGAAATTGTGCTGGAACGCGCTTATGCATGGCCACCTCGCATTCTCATTTTGATGGTAAACTCCATCTACACGCGTGAGTTGGCGATAACTTGGAAGCGCAAGCGCGATGCGGGCATGATAATTGCTGTCACTCTACAACGCAGATACCGAGGATTTTGTGGCCGGCGTGAAGCGCGATTGATACTTGCGCGTCAGCGACAACGCTGGTATTTGGAAGACACGGGAGCGAGAGCAATTCAGCATTTCTTTCGCAGCATCATGTTCGTCCATGCTCTTGATGTCGTTAAAGTTTTTTTGCAATCCTCATCCTTATCTCTGTTTATGTTTTTGTGACGCAGAATTCTGGTGCGGCTTGCAAGATTTGAGGCGCTGCTGTGTCTGCGACGACGCAGTGCAACTAGAATCCAGGCTACATGGCGAATGTGGCTGGCTAAAGCACTGGCATCCGCGCGACGGCTACGAAATGACCGTCGACGACAACACGCTGCAACGATGGACGCAATAGCTTCAAGGCAGCAGGACCGTCGGTTGTTCCTTCATCGAGGAGCTGTGCACTCGCTAGTGGTGCTCTACCGCGCGTCGTTAACAGCCCGTGGATGGCAAACACCAACGTACATCAGGATGCTGTACCGTTCAGCAACTCGAATTCAGGCACTTGTCCGTGGTCATTTTGGTCGACTCTACGCGAAATGGTTTCGAGACGAACTCACCCGTGCAGCAGCCATGGTACAACGAGTGTGGCGAGGCAAGCTGGGCAAGAAGATGTGGCGAGCACTCATGGAGGAGCGGCAGCAGCTACGTCGAGTGCAGGAAGAAGGTGATCGAGCTGCACTCATAGCACAGAAGCAGACAGCTCACCATGCTCTCGAAGCCTTCGAGCGTGAGACGCAGCATGCTATTGTGTTGCAGCGCTGGTTCCAAACGTTGAAGAATCGGCAGATTTTCCGCGAGGCTCGCGAACTACGAGCTCGTGAGGCGCATACGCGTGCAGGGGACAAAGTAGCCGAACTGCTTCGTCTCTCCACAGGAAGTGTCGTGTTCCAGGCTCGGGTATGGCGGGACTGCGTTGACCGTAAAGCAGAACTTGTAGCTCTTGAAGAAGACGAGTGCGTTGCTATGGAGAAAGAGATCGAGCAGCTGAAAGAAGCGTGTCTCGAGGCACACGCCGGATCTACTCAGGTGTCCAGGGAGTTAGTCGAGCTGACCAAGCGCAAAAGTGAGTTTGAGCGCTCTCGTACTCAAGGAAAGCGAGCCACCGAAGCAGTCAAACAACGGATCCAGCCTTTTGCAGTGCAAGCCAAGCAGCTCACGGTGGAGAGCGCGCGAGAATTGAATGCCAATCGACAGCTTCAAATGGAGCTGCGGCGTGTACGCACTGAGTTACGAAAGTTCCACACGAACTTGCGTGGTCGCTTGGTAATGGAGCCTTTGCTGCTAACTGGAGATGTGGAGTCACTGTTGGCGGGACTAACTGGCCAGGACATGTCCGACAATGAAGATGATACCAGCTGAGTGCAAGTCATGCATTTGTCTTATCGACTACGTCGGCGTGTGCTAGCACAGCGGAAGAGCTAGCACCCCAGTTTTCAGAGCTTGCTCTGCTCCTCGTACATTTCGTCGATGACACTGCCGAAATACTTGATGAGCTCGTAGCGCTTGGGCTTGAAGGTAGGGGTCGCCAGCCCATTTTCAGAAGTGAACTGCTCCGCGTGGAGCCGCAACTTGTGTGCGCGCTCAAACGGAAGGAGCTTTGCAGCCAGCGCCAATTGTCGAAGGTCCTCCTGGACGACGCTCAGGAGAGTCTTGTTCCCTGGGGCACACAACTTTTCCAACGAAGCTTCGTCTCCCGTGAGGCCTTGTTTCTCAGCCCACGCAGCAACGAATTCAGGGTCGGGCACGACGATACCCACCACGTAGCTCTTGAAAGAGTCACCGTGCACAAACACTTGAGCAACGAACGGACTTTGGCTGTACACGCCCTCGACACGCTCGGGCGACACGTATTCGCCCTGTGAGAGCTTGTAGATGTTTTTCTTACGGTCGACGATCGTCAGTGTACCGTCCGGGTTCCATTGTCCGATGTCACCCGTGTGGAACCATCCCTCGTCATCCAGCACTTCTCTCGTCAGCTCCGGTTGCATGTAGTAGCCCTTGAACACATGACCGGATTTGGTCAGAATCTCACCTCGCGGACACGGTGTGTCGCGAGTCAAGTAGTGCTTTTCGGGAACGTCTTCGAGGCAAACCTGTGCACCTGAAACGGGGATACCTACATGTCTGGTCGTGGGCATGTCGGCCATCGCACACGACACCACTGCAGCAGTCTCCGTTAGGCCGTATCCTTCCAGCACAGGGCAGCAGAATGAAATGGCCATGAACTCCTTCACCTCCTTCGAGAGAGGAGCTGAGCCACTGAGGATATAGCGAACACGACCACCCAGCACCATCTTGAGCTTGTCGAACACCAAACGATCCCAGAACGCGTGGGTGAACCAGCCCTGTGCGAGGTATTCCTTCTTGGCAGCGTAAGCCTGGTCGAACAGAAGCTTCTTCAAGCCACCAGCAGCTGCGACGCCCTGGGTGATCTTGTCGTGAATACGGTTGAGAAGCCGCGGCACTGACGGGAACACGGTCGGTCTCAGCTCCTGCATGTCCTCCAGCAGCTTGGTCACGTCGCCCTGGTAGTACCCGATGCATCCACCCTTGGCAATGATATGCGCTTGCACGTTGCGTTCGAAGCAGTGTGCGAGCGGCAAGAAGGACAAATGCACATCCGTCTCATACAGAGGCGTGATCTCAATGGAGCACAAGATGCTGGCGATCGTGTTGGAGTGCGTGAGCATGACGCCCTTGGGGTCGCCCATGGTACCCGACGTGTAGCAGATAGTGCAGAGGTCGTCAGGCAGCGGTGGATCAGCCTCCACGGGGTTGGCGCGTCCGATCTCCATGAGCTGGCCCAGCGTCATGAGCGACACGTTGTTGGCCCTGGCCAGAGTCACGTCTTCGCCGTCGATCTTGTCCTCGAACTGCACGACGGTCTCCACACTCGGACAGTCCTGGACACAGGCCATGAGCGTCTTGACCTGCTCCTTGGCGCAGAAGATCAGCTTCATCTCCGTGTGGTTGATGATGTAGGGTACCGCATTGGGCCCCAGCGTGTCGTACAGCGGCACGAGCGTGTACGTCATGCGGCTGGTGCTGTGCTCCACCACCGACCACTCGTAGCGGTTCTTGCTGAAGACGCCCACGAGCGCTCCGCGCTGCAGTCCGAGCTCGTTGCTCATGCCGGCCGAGCAGTTCTCGACCGCCACGAGGAACTCGCTGAGCGTGACCCACTCGTAGGCTCCCACTTCGCCCGTCTTGGGGTCCACTCGGCGAGTGCCGAAGAGCTTGTGCGAGCCATCAGGGTCGATGTCCCGGCGGCTCAGCAGATTCGTATACAACGTGAAGCTTGGGTCGAAGCCGGAGCGCAGCGTGGACTCGTACACGGGGCCCCGCGTGGCGGTGGCCGTGCCTGGGACGACGCGCGAGTGAATCAGACTCGGCTGCGCGGATTCGGCGGTCATAGCTGCAGGTGGGGGATCGGCAGTGGATGAAACTCTCGCGACGACGCGGTCGATTGAGGAGTGGCGAGGTCACCTCAAGGTCATCGCCTGCAGCTGCAAGGGAACTCTTCTGCATTGACGGGGCCGGATGCACTGACACGCATGTCACCAGTCGACTTCAGAAATGACCTCGATTAGAGATGGCTACAGAGCGTGTGTGTGCCATTCTTATGGTACATACAGTATACATGTATACTTATCGTTGAAGTGTTGGGTGGCGGATTTTTCTATGCCAAAAAAAGCGGTACCAAAAATGAAAAGCACCGAATTAATTGCATGCCATACTTATTTCAAATGAAAGAGCATCAATTCATCCAGTTGGAATGCAATTCATAGGACTGGAATGACTGGCATGGAAAACCGTCAAAAGCGGCATGCAAAAAATCTTTTCCGGAAGTGTTGAAGTGAAAATAAACGAACGTAACTTACGTAAATCCTTTCGTTTTTGCTGTTTAGATCGATGCTTCGGCCTTACCGCGGCTATTTTTCAAGTAGAAGAATGGTCCCATTGGCATCACAGTTCGATATGAAGGAAATCATAAATTCTGTAAAAAAAAATCGATCTCAAATTTGAGGATCTCAAGCTCGCGTATATCGGCGAGAAAAGTAGTTGGGTCTCGTCAGTGTTTGCTGCTACGTCCACGTCGAGACCGCTTGGTACGTGGCGAATGCCATAGTGCAGAGACCAATGGCGATCACGATGCCGTTCAAAATGTGTCCGCTGCCGACAAGTCTGAATACATGTACATCATCCCCGTGAGTTAGTTACACGAACTTCATGTATATGACACCACGACAGCATTGTCTTACCTTGAGTGAAACACGCAGGGATAAATGAATGCGAGTGGCACGGAGCAGAACCCTCCAATGATGGAGACGAAGTTATCCAGCTGCACCCACACCGACAAATGAATTAGTCACGAGTTGCACTATTCGAGAAAAAAAAAAGAGAGAGAGAGAGAGAGAGAGAGAGAGAGAGAGAGAGAGAGAAATGCTGCGTACCTCCTCCTTGCCGAAATACCCGATGATCGCTGTAAGACAGATGAGTGCAACGCGGAAAGCGTTCTTTTTCCATCGCCAGAAGCCCTTGACGCGTTGGTACGGGAACAGGTTGCTCTCGAGGATGTTTATCACCGGGTACAACATCAACGGGTATGAAAGCACCAGAGCCAGCGAGTACGTAAGCTGTACGGCCATGGTACCGGTGCTCTCGCTTGAGCTGGGCAAGTTTAATGTCACCACCGATTGTGTGTTCTGCCCGAAAGCTGCGTACACTGTACCGGCAAACAGAGTGCAAATTCCCAGGATACACAGAACACACCACGACAGAATGGTCGGAAACTTGTGCTTGATCTGGTCATCCATGGAATCGTAGGTAGGTAGCACCAAACCAATTCCTTCAAAGCAGTAGACTGCGACACCAAGGAACATGACCCAATTTTCGGAATTGAAGTATTCCCACGTTGCTTCGCCAGGAGCTGCACTCTCGAATGTTTCCACGGTGTAGGTGAGAATGTAGACCAGGCCGAACACGATTAGCACGTCGGCAAATAAACTCGTGAGCGCAAAGTACTCCAGCCGACGCACCCATGCTAGCGGGGTGTATAGCGGAATTTGCAGCAAAATGAGTGTCCATGATGACGTCGTGATAGAACTCCGCAGGTTGAATGCGTGCAGTAAGACTTCGCCGATGTTTTTCTCCACGAAAATCAGGTACGAGCAGCAGAAGCCAATTTGCGAAAGCACCAACGACGTGTTCACTGCGCGGCGACCCATAGCACCGAACGCTTTCTCCCCCACAACACCGTACGAAACGTTGTGGTGGTTGTGGCAGTGGAGAAGTACACTCGAGCATTCGACCAAGCGCAGCATGCAGAATGTTGAGAGTGCTGCAGACACACAAAGGCCCACAATGGAGAACAGCATGCCTCCGTTCTGGAATCCTTTGGGCAGGAACAAGATGCCGCTGCCGATGAACGACTTGAAGATTGTGAAGATTGTCTTCTTGACGGACGCTCCTCTTGTCGACGTCTCGCTCTTGGCTGTATGGAAGGTGTCAAGACTGCTAAACAACGGAATCAGCTCTTCCTGCAGTGTTCAATGTGCACATTCAAAGCGTTTAGAGCATGAAGACACTAGCACAGATGCTCGCAAGAGCGGACACCCACATTCGCGCTGTACTCGTCGCCGAGGTGCAGTGCGTCGTTGACGAATCCGCAGTAGGTAGATTGCAGCAGGCTGTCGGGTCCGATGGACGTCAGAAACGATTTCTGCACGTAGGTCGGCACCAGAGTTCCGTCAGCAGGCAGCTTGGCCATGACGTGGTCACGGCGGAAGCCTCCGGGCTGCGCAATGTCCGACGCCTTCCCTGTCGTCCACAGCGCCCGCATCGCGTGAGAAGACCTTCCCACCTCATAAAGCTACAGAACTCCACCGCCACCGCAGCACGCACCGACGTCTTTGTAGAGCACCTCGCCCACGTCCGGCAGCGACTTGGTGCGGACCATGCCGTCCTGGGAGCCCTTCAACATGGCGCTGTAGATCTCGCGCGTCATGTCGGACCCTTCTTCCGACATGTCGTGCACGCGCGCGGGCGTGCGCAGGTCGCAGTCCTTGGACGGGTCCTTCAAGCGCGGCGACATCATCGTGCAGCGCGGAGAAAAGCACAATGGCGCCGCTTCCTACCGGCACGTTGAAGTGCATGGCGTCCGCCGACGCCGAAACTGATCTCGCGCCCCTTCGCCGACCGTTACGCGGACGTGCGTAGAAACTGCGAACGTCAAAGATTCGCTTTGAGCTACAGTACAGTAGCTGAGCACAGCCCTCAGGAGCACGCCGCCGATGCTGCTGCCCGACTGCCGCGACGTGTTCGCCGAGGAGCACTCGCTGCTGGTGTGCGCGCGCAGCCTGAGCTTCGGCACCTTCTGCCTGGCCACGCTGGTCGCGACCGTGTACGCGTTCCAGCGGATCCTGCCCGTGTTCCTGAGCTCGCAATGCTACGTCCGGAACCTGAGCCAGTTGGCGCTCACGGGTCTCCAGATGGCGCTGCTGGTCTACGAGTGCTTCATCCTCAACAGCCCCAAGGTCCTCGTGCTCGCCAAGTACTTCCGCTGCATGCAGATCGCCATCTCCTGCGTGCTCTACGGGAAGTCCGCGGGGGAGCTCGTGAACCGCACGAAGCTGGTACGTGGAAGGGGGAGGGCGCTGTATGGTGTAGACGACGCTCACGTCTTCGTTGCTGCTGATGCTGGACTGGGCAGTTCTACAACATGCTGATGCCGATTGTGGCGCTCACCACCGTCGCCATGACAGCGGACGCGCTGCTGGTAGTCGCGGCGTATGACAAGATCGACTGCCACCACGTCACGTGGATGGCCATGTCGGTCACAGGCGTCGTTCTCACAGGTACGCTCGTCAGTGGATGGAGCTCGGCTTGGAAGAGTCTTTGTACTGACCAATGTCTGTGTCGGCAGCCGGCTTCGCCATCCCTGGTCGAATAGTTCTCGAGGAGATCAGTTCGACAGCGAGACAACAGGTATGGATGGCACTTACGCCGCTTGGGTTATTGTACGGCGCTAGTTGCTGACCTTTCACTCCCCAGCGCAAGAAATTCCAGGACTCCGCCGAGCTGACGGAGCTGCAGCAGTCGCACCATCAGCTGTGGGTTCTCCTGATCGTAAGTGTTCCCCACTGCGCTTCTCTTGCGTGTGAAGGCTTCGAATGACGGTCTTGTGCGTGTTTCATCTCCGTCTCTGGCTTGCGCGAACAGTGCAACCTCGTGAGCACCAGTCTGCAGCTCGGGGTGGATGCGTATCTCTCGTTTGGCGTTGGTGGTAAGGATTGGTGTCGCTTTACATGTTATTGACGCCCAAATGCGCGCACTGAACGAATATCTGGCGGTACTGCAGGCAAAAAGCGCGAGTGCGACAGTATGTTCTTCGACGAAAACGGCGGGCTGGTCGAGCAGTCTGTGCGCCTGGCGATCTCCATCGGGACGTACTTAGTGCCGAACTGGGGCGCGCTGTACGTGTTCTACGTGCTGCCGCGCTT
Organism: Phytophthora uliginosa; assembly: GCA_024679075.1. NCBI lineage: Eukaryota > Oomycota > Peronosporomycetes > Peronosporales > Peronosporaceae > Phytophthora > Phytophthora uliginosa. The sequence goes on along the minus strand of JAIKVD010000121.1, from coordinate 764 downwards.
CCAGTTCTCCACGGTCTTGGACGTGCCCGGCCTCGTGATGGACAACGAGCGCGAGGAAGCGACGTACGAGCTGCTTCCTGCTGACGAATACGTGTCGCCACGGCCAAGCGGCAGCAGTCGAGGCAGTAGGCGGTTCTACTGATGCGAGTGTGAAATAAATGGATGGTATCCTCTGCTGCTTCGTGTTGAAAGTCGTCAGCTCGAAGTTGAAGTGATCTCGCTCGTGCAACTTTAGAGTCCGAGATGGCTAATGATCGATCAGCGACGGTCAGCCGAAAAAAAAGTCTTTGTTGTGAGCTCTAGTGGTGCTGCAAGTACAGTAGCAAATCCACCGCCGCGCCTTGGCTCAAGTGACGTCGAAGCGACATGGTGTTGACACATCACTCATCACGCCAGCATTTTTTTCGCGTGTCGAGTCAACTCTCAACGGACGCAGTGTCGGCGGTGAAGCTCTGCGGTTTCCTTCGCTGTCTACTACATTAGATGCCGACCTAGCGCAGCGGTGGAAAGCGCTTGATGCATTGCCCTGCGCCGACAGCTCGCGACCACAACTTTTGCCAATCCTTGCGGGCGCGTATCAACGCGCCATGTTGAAGCTGGGCTCTGCCCCTCTCGAATCCGCTCATAGTGGTTCCTACTGTAGTGCTCTCCTCGCGAAGCGTTGCGCTCGACAGGGTCATCCCATTCTCAGAATAGCAACGCGACGAGCATGAGCCACGACTCCGTCCGCCTGCTGGGGCCGGCGCCGCCCGCCAAGTCGCCCA